>CM055123.1:214660057-214897557 GCA_029206835.1 Rana muscosa | reverse complement strand
AACAGACTAGTGAATAAAGTGATGAAACACCACTGCAAAAATTGTGACAACTTTCAATAAAATAATTCTCCAGTTTCTCCCCATTGAAAATAATGGATCGCACATTTTTAGCGTGGCATAAAACATAAAAAATTTAGGAGGTGAAAGCAGGGTAGAAATCATGTTAATTATTAATAGGTGTTATCCATTAGGAAAATTTATTTTACCAAGATAATAATGTATAAAAAAGCACGTGAAATACTAATGAAATGGTTTATTAAACACATCAAAAAAGAGTGACATAAGTCAAATCATTCCTAAGTTAAATGTAAAAGCAAATTAAAATGTAAAGTTCTTTCGAACAACATTCGTCAGGTCATCAATGTACTGAGGGTTTTTGTATTAATTTGTTTGTTCAAAAATCTACTAGTGGTGGAATATCTGGGGGATTATACATATCGAGAGTGACTTCAGGAACTTAATATGTACAGTATGGAGAAAAGAGGGAAAAGGGAGACATGATTACTACCTACATTAATACACCAAGGGGGGTGAATAAGGTTCAGGAGGGCAGTTTTTTTAATATGAAACCAAAATCAATAACATGGGGACATGACCTCAAACTAACTGGTGAAACGTTCAAAACTAACCTTGGAAAGTATTATTTTACTGAAAGGGTAGTTGAAGCTTGGAATAAACTTTCAGCAAAGCCAGTCAACTGTAAATGGCTTTAAACATGCTTGGGACAAACATACACTATGATATCTAAAGTATTGGGACACCTGGCTCACAGTCTCTACTCTAATTCACCCCAAAGGTATTCTATCGGGTTGAGGTCAGAACGCTTTTTGCACTGGTGCGCAGTCATGTTATAACAGGAAAGGGCCATCCCCAAACTGTTCCTACAAAGTTGGGAGCATGAAATTGTCCAAAATGTCTTGGTATGCTGATGCCTTAATAGTTCCCTTCACTGGAACTAAGGGGCCAAGCCCAACCCCTGAAAAACAACCCCACACCATAATCCCCCTCCACCAAATGATTTGGACCAGTGCACAAAGCAAGGTCCATAAAGACATGGATGAGCGGGTTTGGGGTGGAGGAACTTGACTGGCCTGTACAGAGTCCTGACCTCAACCCGATAGTACACCTTTGGGATAAATTAGAGCAGAGACTGCGAGCCAGGCCTTCTCTTCCACATTAGTGCCTGACCTCACAAATGCGCTTCTGGAAAAATGGTCAAATATTCCCATAGACACACTCCTAAACCTTGTGGACAGGCTTCCCAGAAGAGTTGAAGTTGTTATAGCTGCAAAGGGTGGGCCAACTCAGGAAGCGTGAAGACGTAATCACGAAACGTACGTCGACGCGGTACCTGGTCACGCTATCCTACGCCACTTCCGGTCCCTCTGGTTGTTGCACACGGTTGGTGGAACGCACGCTATCCACAGAGGTGGACGCGAGGTCGATCCAGACACACCACTTTGTGACAAGCCAGCAGCCCCAGTGACGGGTAGGCACTTTTTAATGTAAGGAGCCATTTGGCTAGTTTTCTTTTTATATTTTTAAAATAAACAGTATTATGCTATGGATATCTACCATTCTTTTCACATATCCTGCCTTCAACTATGAGGAAGAAGGTTCCTATACATCTCCAGTCATATCTATATCCGAGCAGGCATTATCCTGCCAAAGCGATATTTGACTCTCTTTTTAATTAAAGAAGTCAAATTCTTCCGGTAAGCAGATTACTTATTCGTCACACTTTGGGTGTCGTATTTAAGGTTTTTGGTGAAGGATCACTTATCGTATGTTGGAAAGATAACATCACATTGCTAGAATTTCCTGCCATTGGATATTTATGAACTTTTTTTCTGGGACTTTATCTATCATTAAGATTATTTTCTCACTTAAGGGCATAAAGCGGAGCGATTTTTTATGTCCTTGTATTCATTTTTAAATGTGTTTATCACTGGTTTATGATCACTCCCATTGTGGCACATTACCAGCACCCCCTATTTCACCATTTATTCACTTCACACTTTAGTAAATCACCCCCAGTATTGGACTTCTCTATGCCATATTTCTACCTTTAGAAAAAGACAAGACAGCACAAGATTTACACTGTGTACATCTTCACCGAGACAGACGTGATTTGTACAATATCACAGCACAATGTTCCCTTGCCTTGGCCACGATACAGTATATCAAACCAGTCAAAGTTGCAGGCTCTGCATTAGAAATTAGCTTTTCTCTACTAAACTCGGACTTCTTCATCATTATGACACAACTATAAAAATTTTATTACCAGAAAACAGGTCTAAGAAGATTTACTGCACTTGGGAAGATCCTGGACTAATCAGAGGAGTCTGAACTGAGAAGCAAAGGGAGACTATTAACAGAGGAAGGTGAAGTAATAAAGCCCAATAAAAAAACAGCTAAAGGTCAGTTTTGCTTTTTTATGGCTGGACAGAAGCAAAAAACAAGTGATTAAATTCAAATAAGTCAATTAGAGAAGTGCCAGAAACAATTTGGCAGCTATAGCTGGTCATCACACTGGAAGAGCAGCAAATGTTCATACAGGGTAAGGTAAATATGGAGAGCAAGGTAAACAGCTAGCGGAGTGTGACCAGGATTAGTGGGGTAAAGATAAAAAGTCCAATAGTCCAACAAGTGTCCTAAGGAGCAAAGTCCATATGCTACTGAAGCCAGACCTATGCGATAGGTTCTGACCAGTATCAGTGTCGGCAGCCAGCTGTTAGAGCAGAAGGAGACTCTATATTCAATGAGAGAGGAATAGAGAGCGGCACTACTCTGAGTGTAGCATTTTAGTTAAAAAGCATCAAATTTATTAGGTCATATTAAACTCACATTTTAGTAGAAATAGGTAAGCACGGGTAAGCTCTACCATGCCCCCTGTCCGTCGCGGCTACCGTGCTCACTGCTTGCTGTGCTGATCTCCTCCAGCCTCGGAACTTCAAAATCCAACAGAGCGGCCGGGACTGCTGATCACCCCTGCCCAGCTGGATGGAAAGGATTCCCGCAGACTTATTACACACGTTTACCTATTTCTACTCAAATGAGTTGAATATGACCTAATAAATTTGATGCTTTTTAACTAAAATGCTACACTCAGAGTGGCGCCGATCTCTCCTCCTCTCGAAATGTTCATACAGCAACAGCTGCACAATGAAACTATTGAAGGAACCCACAGACATCAGGTGACCACCTGATCTGGGAGATTCTGGCTGGTTAAGGTGTTGATCGTTAGATTCATGGGAACCTTGCCATACATCTAGAGCTCGGTCATCCACAAGGTAACCTAGATATGAGCCTAGGGTCAGTAGATGTCTAGGGAACCTAGCTATAATCTTCATTCTCCTGCAGTGAACCAGGTAAATAGGGCAGTTGTTAAAATCTGTGTCCCTGACTGTCATTTCACAAGGAAGGGTGTGTTTATAGGCAGTTGAAGTCTAATGGGGCCGGCAATGCTAGTACAGACAATGCCAATAGGTCAGCATTTGTCTATGGGTACCTGCTGAAGACAGTCCCAACTGATCATTCTTGGTGGGGTGAATGAAATGGGGCAGCATCTCTGTGGCTATTGCAGTTTTTATCAGTGACAATCAAAGGGATGGGGACCAGAGCTGCTAACTTGCCTAGGGTTCATTTCTGCAGGGTACCAGTCAAATGTTCCTGAGGAACAGGTGATCTCTGCTTTTATTTTTATGGACAAAGGTAGCCTGTAAACATGTATGCTTAAGGAATTCAACTGCGCATGGTTCTGTTCCAGTTTTTACAAAAATGGTTGCTTGATGGTCAGATAATGCTTGACTGTCCTGCTGCCATCTTAGGTCTATGTTTTAAAGAATTTTAAGATCACTGTTTTAGGTTCAGGCAGGTTTTATGATGTACTCTACATATACCTTTGTGACCCCAATTCAGACATCTTTAGCTGCAAAGTTCAGGCCCCTGTATGATTATTCTCTGCAAGCTGCCATGTAACTGGCTGATTGTCAAGGAAACCCACCAACAGTGTTAATTTTTACGTCAAATTTCGATTTAGTTTTAGCCATAGTCTTTTGACTAAAATGCAGTTTTAGCAATGCCGTCGTATTTAAGTCATCTGAATTGTTTGTGTTTTAGTCGTATTTTAGTCAACTAAAATCTCCAGAACATTTAAGATGACTAAAATCTTCAGTATCATAAAAAAAAAACATTGATTTTTGATCACTGTTCATTTTGACGTCAAATTTCAATTTAGTTTAAGTCATAGTCTTTTGGCTAAAAATCCTTTTCTGTTTTATTCCTATTTTAGTCATCTGAATTGAAACTGAAATGTATTTTTGTTTAGTTTTTTATCACTGAAAATATGCACCAAAAAAGCACAAAAAAATAAATAGCTACCCTTTAATAAAAATAAATAAATGAGCAGAAGTGAACCGTGAATATTCCTGGAATAGGGACAAGCAGTTTGGTGTAAAACATAATTACATTTATTTCACCCAATCCAGAGGCCTGGCAATCATTCTGGGTGCTTAGTTAATGTGCTGAACTTGGCTCCTGAAGTGGTTACATACAATGATGATATACACTGAAGGTAAATTCAACCTCTTACGGTCCACCCCACGCAGATATACTGAGGCTACCGGTACGTGATTTTGTGCACTGCGTCTGAGAAGCACGCACGCTACCGGCAACCCGCTCCTGCTGTAATTGGACACAGCTGGAGCCAATTAGCGGGTCTGGCAGGCCCAATGTTTGCCGGGGCCGGCCAGTCATTTTCAGAAGAGGCAGAACGGTGGTCTGCATATATAAACAAGGCAGACCGCCATTCTTTGAGAGGGGAAGATGGAGATCTTGTGTTTCTGCTAAGCACGGATTTCTGCCTTCCCACAGTCAAAGCACCCCCCCCCCCCCACAGTTAGATGTAGTTTAAAGCGTTTGTTACCCCAGCATTTCATATTCTTAATATGTGCCTGCTGTACCATGTACTTGTATGAAAAAGTATCCTGTTCCCTAGCTATGCCTGCTCTCCTTCAATGATCAGACTTGTCCTGACACGCCCCCCATGCACAGCCTTACACTGGGAAGATCAGTGTCCTGTTGCTTCTCCTCCCCCAGCTCTTATGCAGCTGAGAACAGAAGAATGTGATCACTCTTAGAAGAAAGGGGAAAAAAGGTATTTATAATGTTTTATATATAAGGTCAGACTTCTTACAGTACTTACTATGAAGTCCAGATTTAAGGCAAACGGCTTGACTCTTACATTTAGTCATGCACTACTTCATACTGTGTGCTGTAAGGCTACTCCTAAAACACTAACTAAATCAGGGATGTCCAACCTTTTAAACTTTGTGGGCCACATTGGAAGAAGAGGAATTGTCTTTGGCCATACATAAAATACACCAACAAGGAGGATAGCTGATGAGCAGAAAAAGTCGGGCAGATCACACGTTAACGATCAATGATATAGATAATTTACATATCTGAGCAATAAAACTTTTTTTTTTTTTAAATATTTTTTATTATAAAAATAAAAGAGGGCAATATAAAACTAGTGCACATCAATATCTGGTTTGATGGATGTAGTAGCAATTCTCAATGAATTCTCAAGGTGCTCATCAGATAGTGTGCTCCATCCTTGAAAATAGTTGCTCACAAAAAAAGCTGCTGCTGTCATGAATAAGGCATGATTGTGAAGAGTGGGAGATTTTTCTTTGAGAAGATAAAACTTTTAAAAGTCCAGTAAAGAAAGAGACACTGTCAATTTTTTCTTCGGCCACATATGTTAGCCAAGTGTAAATGAATTTTTACAAAAAATTCCCCCCCAAAAAATCTAACTAAACAGTGGCTTATTTATTTGTTTCGGGACATGAAAATTTAAGTTTGTAAAGCAGATTCAATTGTTTCTCTAATCCTTGGTGTTCAAGTGTTTCAAATAATTGACAAGTTACTTACTAAAACGGAATAGATGTGAAGACATCGATACACAGGTGTGAAGTCAACCAAATCCTGGACACTCAGGACCTGCTGAAAATAGAAGAAGTATACTGTATTGAAGAAAAATAGAGAATTTATTAACTTACAATTTCTTCTGCTTTATTTTGTATGCATTGCGCACAGTTGTATTAACTAATGGCTACTTTCTACTTAGCACAAGTATACCCAAGAATGTGACACCATAAATACCATTCGTGGCTTTGTCCAAAAGTAAAGAAAAAAGAGCAGTGCCAAAGTTTCATAGGAAAGCAGAGTCCTATAAATAACACAAACAGCCAAAAATATCCACAGAACTACTTATCTGGTAAAACGGGGGTCCCAAACCCCCGGGCCTCAGACCAATGCTGGCCCACTGCCTGTTTGCAGCCAGGCCATGAAGGCTGCACTGTCAGAGGCAGAAAGATAACATAATCTCTCACCCCCCCCCCCCACCCTGCATCACCACTGTTCTGTCCTCACAGCTACAATGTCAGAGGTGTGGCGGGTGGGCGGGCGAGCAGAGAGATGAGATGATCTCTCACCTCCCGCCCTGCATCGCCACTGTTCCACCCTGACTCAGAACCCACCACTGCACTGAGGCACTCCTCTGTGCTCCATGGACCAATGCCCCCATTTGTGCTGCCACTAATGCAGTGATAATCCGAATCTGGTGGGTGGCAGGTGATGTGGCAAGTAACAATCAGCATCTGGTGTGTGGCATGCAATGTGGCAAGTGGCAATCTGCATCTGGTGGCAGGTGACAGTCTGCATCTGGTGGGTGGCAGGCAATGTGACGAGTGACAATCCGTATCAGGTGGCAGGTGATGTGGCAAGTGACAATCTGCATCTGGTGGGTAGCAGGCAATGTGGCAACTGGCAAGTGACAATCCGTATCTAGTGGCAGGTGACATGGCATGTGACAAACCGCATCTGGTGGGTGGCAGCTGACGTGGCAATTGACAGTCCGCATCTGGTGGCAGGCTAAGTGGCACGTGACAATCCGCATCTGGTGGCAGGTGACAAGCTGCATCTAAAGGCAGGCGGCATAGCAAGCGACAAACTGCATCTAAAGGCAGGCGACTGTGGCAAGTGACACGCTCAGGGCTCCCACTGATTCTGCATTATGATGATTTGAACTATTTCATTTTATATTACAATGTAATAATATAAATAATGCGCTTCAATCTTCCTGACACCATATCAACCATTATGCTGTAATGATTGAAGCGCTAACACCAGATGCAGTTTGCCCCAACAAATTGCCCGCAAAAAATTGCATACCCCTGTGACTTGCAGAGCTCTTGCTGTAGACTCACCACTGCAACTTTTCTTTTGCTAGAGACTTCCCACGCAAATTTGCTACACGTTGGAAAAGTAGAACTTGTGCTTCAAGTGCTCTGCAAGTGTACAACTTGCCAGTGAAAATGTGCAGCAAGTTAGTGTTACTAAACTCACAACAGTAAAATCAGCCTGTATATGCATGCTTGTTATACTCAATGTGAAACCCATAATCCTTTGCACTTTGTAAAATGCCTGTTTGATCCTGTCTTCTCTGATCCTCCCCTTTTTCCACTGTCCCAAATCCATCTCCTGATAGTACAGAAGGTAGAGGGCACTCTGCACATGCTCAGTTTGGTGTTTATTGCTACAAAGTTGTTGTTTTTTTTAGTAGAAAGCATGTGATCAGCACAGGGCCAAACAGCACTATCCAGGCATAGTGTCAGGGGTCCTGCAGCCTTTTAGGACAGTCAGAGGAGAATGAAAACTCCTCCTACAAGCTTTAACAAGACACTGATAGAAGTCACAAGGCTGGTCTAACTGCTGATTGAAAAAAGGTATTGAGCAGTTTATACTTACTAAAATAATTGCATTTCCATGTTCTGTGTACTGTGGGAGACCACATATAGTGAATGCAGGCTCCTGGGTTTAGTAAAACTTTAACAAAATTTACAATTCAAAACTGCCACAAATTTTTTGTAAGTTATTCTTGCTGTCTGAGCATGCCTGTTAAATCGAAAAAATGGCTGCGCTACTAACCAGCAAAAAGGATTAGTCACTGTAAGTGTTTAGTCACCAACTACCCTTGTTCAAGCCGCTTTTACCATTATCAGAAAAAAAAAAAATATATACCTCTTCTTCTGTTTCCTCATCTTCCAGCATTGGGCTTTTTGATTTCAGTTCATTTTCATCTTCCGAACCATGGCCATTTATGATGTACATAGGCTTTCTATAGGAGACATTGGTTTGCCTGTGAAGGGCGGCATGGAATGTTTTCTGCTGTTGTGCCTGGGTTTAACAGAAAAGATGGCAAACTAAATAAATAGAGAAAACAAAAATTATCACAAATGTTAACACAGAAAAATTGAGAGGACTTGGAAGATAAAAAACATAAAAACATACACTGCCTGTTCCAATTTTACCAACAGGCAGCGTAGAATCTTTATTTGATTTATTTCAGGTACTTATATAGTACCGTCAGTTTACGCAGCGCTTTACATGAATAATAGCTAGTAGTTGTTAGATACTTCCAGCCAGACTTGTTCTGCAGTGTTAAAGAGATTTTTCAATTCTAATGATTGTCATCAAAACTTAAGATATACTACAGAAATCGGAAAACTGTTAGACCGCGTTAACTTTTTTTTTTTTTTTTTAGCATAAGTTGTTTAATGGTGTGAGGTAACTACTGTGATGGCCTGCCTAAAAGACAGTTAAAAAGGGGAGAGAGGAGAAAGAAAAAATGGGGGGGTGGGAGGTAGTTTATATTTCAGCTGGCTTAATTAAAGGGACAACAGGTCTTGGTCAAAGCCCACCAGAAGCAAGATGCCCAAGGTCACCAGATGGCTTAGAACCCCTTCACCTTTAACTCCGTGAGCTTCACCTGAATTTTTTCATATAGGAGAACATTATCAATTCTTGATTTGGCTTCACCGAAGGATAGGGTAGGCAATTGCCACGCCTTTACAACTGTTTGTTTTGCTGCTGTGAAAATATGTAGCAGCAGTTTAAAAGTGTTTTTGTTTACTCCTGGTGGGCTTAACAGCGCGTACTGGGCTACAAAAGAGATGGTCCTTTCAGATAGGTCTGAGATCATCCGGTATATAGCAGTTCAAAAGTGGTTAAAAACAGAACACGACCACCAGATGTGGAGAAAAGAGCCAACCCGAGCACCCTGGATTGTGGCAAGCCACTCTAGGGGGACAAGATACCTGCAATGTATTTTTTTATAAGTTTTTATTTTCAGGTGAAAGGAGTTCCCTTTGATATGCATGTCATGTCAGTCAAAGTAACTTGGCAAAATTTTCAATCAATTCTGTACCTTTCAAAACTCTAATTGGCCCTTAATGTTAATCAGCTTTAACTAACTTTTTCCTTTTCTTCTCATTTATTATGTTTCTGCCTTTTTCATTTGAATTTTTAATTTCTTTATTTATATTTAAACTTTTTTTCACATTTTGTTTGCTTCTTTTTTGTAATTACGCACATTATAAAGTGTAAATTTTATTCTATTATTCGTACTAATCATAATGACCATACAATTACATATACAGAGTCTGGCACATAGCAAGGTAAGGTAATTTATTTATTTTTTTATCTGCAGTAACATTAATTGTTTGAAAACACTGGTCAAATTAGAGAAAACCTTGTACTGTTTTTTTAAAGATATGTTAAAATACAATGAATAATTGTCCCATAAAAAAACATGTATACTTTGTTTTGCCAAGTAATGACAAG
This sequence comes from Rana muscosa, assembly GCA_029206835.1. Taxonomy (NCBI): domain Eukaryota; kingdom Metazoa; phylum Chordata; class Amphibia; order Anura; family Ranidae; genus Rana; species Rana muscosa. The sequence goes on along the minus strand of CM055123.1, from coordinate 214,887,867 downwards.
TTATTGCCAAATTATTAGGCTAAAATTCAAAAACTGCTCTCGTCCACAAGGAGTATAGTGGTGCATCAGTTTAAGAGATTAAATCTGCTTGCTGTCTCTGAATCAATTGTTTTTTTCTGCACACAGTATATCGGTGATAAAGAAAACATGTTTTAAGCATCACAAAGGGGAGTGGTTATGGGTGAGGCTTAAGGCACCAGTGGAAATTCAGCCCTTTAACCCTGCATTTATAGCAGCACGTATAACTTAGTCGCCTTAATCCATCCTGGGTGTCATTTAATATGTCAAAGCAGATGCTGATTGTCCAAGAAGAAGGTGGGAGGTGTGAAGGTTTATTCTATTTTCATAATCGAATTACTATGATAATATATAAGGCAGGTATTAAATGTTGGACAGCTAAAGTAGTGAATTGTCATCCAATTTTCAAGGTACGGATGTATTGAAAAAAAATGATACGTGGATTAAAGATGGTGCTGAAGGTGCCCACCCCTGTTTAGGGAAGGTTGTTCAAGTTTGACATAGGTGGCCTCCTTCACACCTCTTGCAAACCAGTTGTTCTCTCTGTCCAAAATGAGAAACTCACTGTTCTTGAACGAACTTCCTTGTGAAAGGATAAGTTCACCAACAAAAACAATAATAAATACACATTTTTTTGCAGGTATAAAAATATGCATTTATTATTTTTGTTAGGGACCTGTAAAAACATTGAGCCCATGATCAGGAGATTGTGGGTGGAATGCCACAGTCCTGCAGACTACCTCCGATACGGGCAGGCAGTTACACTCTGACAGGAAGCTCATTAAACTACCTAGATGGATCAACAGCGCTCTGGTAGTTCATTGAGAACTACAAGCCGACAGCCGCAAAGGCTGTCGGGACTTGTCGTTTTTCCACGCACAGAACACTGTGAATGAATGAATGAGGCTGGCAGGCTTTTTTTTTTTAGTTTGTGACAGCAAGCGGGGGGAGAAGATTCCCCACTAGCTGTCAAAACAGGGACTCGAAGTGGGGGGTTTGGAGGCCGGTACATTTGTAACGTGTTACATGTTACACAAGGTGAACTTATCCAATAAGGTGTAGGGCCTGTTGGTCAATGCATTTGTTAGTGTTTTTTATTTGTGTACCCAATGTACAGGAATGTGTTGCTTGTTAAAAATACTTCCAATTTATTTTTCACTTTTCCAGCAGCACATCGGATGATTACATTTCTTTGTGTGCTCTGCTCCTCTCCTCTCTGGGGCTAACCTCTGTTTTTGCTTGTCCATATGGCTGTTCTAATGAAAGCCCAGTCTAGGTAGCAATAAGCCCCTGAGATGCTCTTTGACTTTAGACTCGGTTTGTTGTTACCGCCTTAGCTGGTGGTCACATTAGTACTTTGAAATTTTGGGCTACAATGGTAACGACAAACACATAGCCTAAAACAATAAATTTCAACATAAAACATCTTCAACATTATAGAGCAAGTCTAGTTGATTGTAACAACTGCTAGCAATACCATGACCTGGATAAACAAAAACCTTTACAGAAAGCGTCAAATAATATTATTAAAAACTAAAAAAGCTGCACATAGTGGAAAGATGATTTTTGCCATCTGTATAGGAAGACATTCTTTAAAGTAAGAGTCCAATAAGGGATATATTTCAGCAGAGCGGGGTACACATTATGAGAAAATCGTAAGAAAAATTCTGTACGAGAAGCAATCATTCGATGTTCGTATAGTGTGTACACAACTTTCGACATCCGATTCAGACTTTCCAAACAAAAATTTCCAAAGGGAGAAACTCCCAAATTTTTCTCGTACGTTACCAGAACTAATGATTTTAATTTAATGTGTACTGTTTTCATAAAAGAAAAATGAGATACGAAAGACTGCACATGATCAGAAACAATAAACAACAAGTCAAGCAAAAACAAAAGCCTATGTCGGACGAGAATTTTCGTACAATTAGTACCATGCTCGGTTTCGACTTGTGTGAAACATTGAGGAAAAATGAAGGATCATTCGCACGATTTTCTTATAGTGTGTACCCATCTGAAGGCTATTTAAACAGTAGGTTTTCTTTGAACACAAGACCCGTGATAGAACAGCTGGCACAAGACTCGTACTTGCTTCATGGCAGTCTCTCCTATTTTGTCAGAGTGTTTCCTGATACTCTCTAGGAAGTCTTTCAGACCAGACATGGAGATGTCCTTGATCTCTTCTCGTAACTTAGGGAGATTCTCAGCCATAATCTGGCAGAAACGATACTGGGAGACTTTGGGGAGGTAAACGTGTTCTAGTTGGTTCATTGTCTTTAGAGCAGAGTAATACCTGTGAGTAGAAAATTACATTATGGATCAGTAAGACTGTAAACACACATTACATGGCCCTTTTAATGCAACAAACAGTCAACAGAGACAGGCGTTTTGCTACAGGTGACAAAACTCTAAAAATGTGAACAAGGTGCATTAAAATGAATAGGACTTTGCTTGTTGAGCATTGCTGAGCTGAAAAACGCTCAAGTGTGAATAGGGTCTTAAGGCTGAACTGTGGGGAAAGTAAAATTGCAATTGGGCTACCCCTACACCTCAAGGGCTAAAAGTTTGTTTATCTAGGGGCCTGGGAAAAGCAGTTTTACTTACCTGATCCCAGCTCCTTCAGCTTTCTCCGTGCTGCAACACCGGTCCCTGAAGCTTCCTTCTTCCTTATTCTCTGATAGTCACTGTATGCCCTTTGACATCTTCATGACCAATGCAGAACCCAAAGCCCTACATTGGACGTGAGGACGCAGAGGAGCAGTCCACTTCCGGAGTATAGGAAGTGTCATCTGCCAGGGGAGTGGAGAATCAGGTGATTGCTTTAAATTAATATTTAACCCTTGAAGTGCGGAGACAGGGAGGATTTTTCCTTTTCCCAGAGGTGGACTACAGCAGAAAATAAAGTGCGGGAACTATATAACACAGGCACAGCATGGCAAGTTTCCTGCCCAAAAATGTGTGTTTCTCTGCACTAGTACTATCACACGAGACTATACAACAGCTGCACATAATGTGGTTTATTTACTAAAGGCAAACAAGTGCAGTTCCAATTCTACAAGAGCTTATTAAATGAGAAGCTCTGCCGATTTCCATCATCCAATCATGTGCAAGCAAAAATGCTATTTTTTTTATTTTGCTTGCATGTGATTAGACATTCTTTGCAAAGTGAAGCTTTACCTCATTTACTAAGCTCTGGTGCAACTGCACTTGCAAAGTGCTCAGTCTGTTTGCCTTCAGTAAATCCATCCCAATGCCTTCAGCAAGGTGCACACAAGTGAGGTTACAGCACAATGTTCGTAGCAGGATCAGGGAAACTAGTGAAAGCAAAAGTAGTCGGCAAAGGTAACTCAAGGTAAGTTGGGTAAAGTATTCAACCAATTATAGAATCTCCTACAATTTGCAGAAAATTGGGAACTTTGAAAAAACGAATCAGGAAGTATTTAAAATGAGCAAAACGGACTTTACAACTTAAATAGGAGATATGTTTTTCCCTTTAACAGTTGCCCTCATATTACTTTTTAGCACCGTACTAGAAATTCCCGGCATGCAAATTGCAATGTTTGTTGTTTTGCTCAGCACACAGCTGTGGCTGCGGTTAATAGGATCACACTGGCAAGACATTAAAATAAATAACGTGGTCAGCGAAGGAGTGAATTGTGTAGGATGGCGTAAGCTGTAAATTAGAATGCTACAGATGAGTTTCAGGACTTCTTTCATCCAATTTCTAAAAGAGCAGCTTCACATGGCGTGACCTCTCGGGAGATAATTCCATAACGGCATTAAAATCATATAAATGGTTTTATTCAAATTATATAAATCAGCTTATCGCAACACTGTTGGTTCATCTGGAAGGTTTTTCCAATGCAGTTACTGAAAATCAGAATTAGCATAATCCAACTTAAACCCATTCTTGAGCCCCTTGCTAATTATATATATCTCCAGCTCAAGGCCTTGCCCTTTCAACATCTGCTCCGATGGGAGCTTTGAGACTTTTTTAATTTGTAGGTCATTTGCAGGTCAGGATTTATGTTGTATTGCTTGCATTTGGCATTTTATAGACACAGAAAATTGTCATGTAGTACTCAGCCTTAGAATAATGCATCTACAATGGATATGAAAAAGTGGCTGATCTCATGGAATGGAACAGGAAGAAGGTGTGCCAATATTAAGGAGACAACATCATATTAACACGCAAAAACATTTGGTGTATAGTTAAGGACTATATGGAAGAATATAGTTATGGTTTAGAAGGGAGAACATGGCATAGATTTCTGAAACTCAAGCCCTGAACACACGATCGGAATTCCTATGGATTCTAATCCGATGGATTTTTCCATCGGAAATCCGATGAAGCTGACTTCCATTAGTCTTGCCTACACACCATCAGTCAAAAATCCGACCGTCCCAAACGCCATGATGTAAAACACTCCGACAAGCCGAGAAAAATTAAGTTCAATGCTTCTGAGCATGCGTCGACTTGATTCTGAGCATGCGTGGGTTTTTTGTCCGATGGAGTTCCACACAGACGATTGGAATTTGTTATCGTTTTTTTTCCCATCGGATAAATTTAAAACATGTTCTATTTTTTCTCACTGATGGAAAAAAGACCCATACACGATCGGTTTGTCCGATGAGAAAAGTCCATTGGACTGTTTTCATCTGTAAAACCGATCGTGTGTACGCGGCATCAGTGTACAAGGTTTGTGTTGAGGCAAATAATTCTCTACAGATAAGAGGTGTTGGCTTCACTCCACCAATGAATGAAGGCTAGAGGGTCATGCAAGGCTCGCTTCTGTGAACAATTCTTGCAAACAAAGAGCATCAAGCACTGGTGAAACTTAAAGTGGAAGTTTAGTCAGAAAATTAAGTTCCAATGGATCACTTCAGGCTGCCCACTTTTTCAGGTATAGCTGTGTAAAACATTATAAATATTAGCCTATACCAGTGATGGGGAACCTTGGCACCCCAGATGTTTTGGAACTACATTTCCCATGCTGCTCGTGCACTCTGCAGTATAGCTGAGCATCATGGGAAATGTAGTTCCAAAACATCTGGGGTGCCTAGGTTTGCCATCAATCGCCTATGCTGTTTAAAATCCCCCTGCTCTGCACATGCTCAGTTGCTCTCTATTGTCGGCACTGCGCCTAAAATCAGAGCCACTAGAGGCTGATCTGCTGACAGCTTTAACCACTTCCGTACCGGCCTATTCTGGCACTCCTCTCTTACATGTAAAAATCATAATTTTTTGGCTAGAAAATTACTCAGAACCCCCAAACATTATATATGTTTTTTTAGCAGAGACCCTAGAGAATAAAATGGCAGTCGTTGCAACTTTTTATGTCACATAGTATTTGCGCAGCAATTTTTCAAACGTGTTTTTTTGGGGGAAAAAACTGTTTCATGAATTAAAAATCTCCATAGGCAACGCTTTAACATTTTTGACAGGTTATCAGTTTAGAGTTACAGTTACAGGTCCTGGAAGAGAATTGTTGCTCTCGCTCTAACGTTCACAGTGATACCTCACATGTGTGGTTTGAACGACGTTTACATATGTGGGCGCGATATACATATGCGTTCGCTTCTGCGTGCGTGCACGTGGGGATGGGAGCGCTTTAGTTTATTTTTTTATTGTTTATTTTTTTTTATTTATTATTTTACACTTTCCCGTTACATTTTTTTTTCTTTTGATCACTTTTACATTCCTATTACAAGAAATGTAAACATCCCTTGTAATAGGAATAGGGCAGGTCCTCTTTATGGAGAGATGTGGGGCCTATAACTCTCCACATCTCTCCTCTAGGCAGGAAAAACTGAAATTATAAAAAAATAAATTATCTCTGCCTTTCCAGCCGAGTCCACGGTAGTGTTTACATCTGCCGGACCGCACTTGACTTCATAACGTCGCACCAGGCCTCCGAAGGTCATAGAGACTGCTGGGGATGATCTGGTCCTTGGTATTCTCTATGGTAAACATCCGCCGTCGGCGGATTCCTTCCCCAGCTCACCGATCGTATGGGCGAGCCGGTAGAAGCACAGCCGCTATGATTGTTCTTACGGTGCAGAGAATCACCAGCAGAAAATAATGACATCTGAATGATGCCTGATAACTCCACTCCAAGTCCAAGATGTCATATGACGGCCTTGGGCGGGAAGTGGTTAAGATTTATTGTTATTGACTGGGGAAGAAAGCAACAGGAATGACACAGACTGTGTGGGGGAAACACAGATTAGCCAATTGCTGACCGCAATATGTTTATATACCTTGCGGCTTTTGCAAGTGGTTTACCAGGGTTGAAGCTATCAGCCACAAACCCGGTATTTTTTCTTTCAGCCAGTGACTGGCTTCCTCATTAAAAAGGTCCGAGTGGCTAATTGGATAGCTTAAAGAAGCAGCAGGAAAAGTCGCACCCCCAATCCCCCTTCTCTGCCCTCCACCGGTTTTACCAGCGTGCCCGTAAAACGATCCAACGGGTCGCGTGGCTGGCCATAGTGGTTACCAGAGACCAGATAGTCTCTGATCGCCTCTATGGTCTAAAATATATTTATTTTTTTAAAATAAGAAAAAATTCAAAAATACGTCACGCACGTATATGTAAACAGTGTTTGCACCACACATGTTCCACAAACGTTAGAGCAAGAGTAATAATACTAGCACTAGACCTCTGAAAATCTAAACAGGTAACCTGTAAAAGTTTTTAAAGCCTCACCTATAGAGATTTTTAAGTATCAACGTTTGTCACCATTCCACGAGCGTGCGCAATTTTAAAGTGCGACATGTTAGGTATCTATTTACTCAACGGAAAATCATCTTTTATATTTTAGAAAAAAAATTGGGTTATGTATTGTGTTTTCTTGCATTAGAATTCAAAAGTGTATTTTTTTACAAAAAATTGTGTTTAATAAAAACGTTGCGCAAATACTGTGTGATATAAAAAAAATTGCAACGATTGCCATTTTTATTCTCTAGGATCTCTGCAAAAAAATATATATAATATTTGGGGGATCTAAGCAATTTTCTAGCAAAAAATACTGATTCAAACTTGTAAACAAAAAGTGCAAGAAAAGGCCTGGTCAGCAAGTGGTTAGGGAGAGAGAACAGAAAAGCAGGAGAGGTGACAGGACAAACTCTGCTGTCAGGGAAACACAGAAGGGCTAAATTTCTTTGGACAGTGTCTTATTCTCCCTGATATTCTCTACTTTCTCCCTCATCAACAGCCTGTGAACTTCAGCACTGTCTGTCAGCCTACCTCTCTATAACTGAGCCAAGACATACAAGTAACGCTCGAAATGTACATATTTTAGTTAAATAAAGTGACATATCGTTTTTGAGACCAAGGAGAGGGGGAGGAAATTCCAATAAAGAATGGACTGCTCTGGGCTTCAGAAAAACATCAGCCTCCAGCAAGAAGAAACAGGAGCAATGCTGGAGGCAATTTACTAATTTTGGTAGCATAATTAATAACCGGTTCCTGACCACGTCACACAGAATGGCTTCCCTGGGCGAAATCCCGTACGGGTACCTCATACCCTTTTTCGGCCACCGGAGGATGCACGCGTGTGCCCACTGCACAACGGGGGACCCAATGTACGTGGCCAGCGTGCATGATCGTTCCGGGCCACGCGCGATCGCGTGCAGTCACGCCAGCACGGGAATTTGTGTGTGTAAAAACACAAATCCCTGTGCTGTCAGAGGAGAGGAGCCATATCGTTTGTTCCTACTAAGTAGGAAAAACGATATGTCTCTTCTCCTAATCAATCCTATCCCCATACAGTTAGAACACAATGAGGGAACACACAATTAACCCCTTGATAGCCCTCTAGTGTAAACCCCTTCCCTGCCAGTGACATTTACACAGTAATCAGTGCATTTTTATAGCACTGATCGCTGTATAAATGCCAATGGTCCCAAAAAAGTGTGAAAAGTCTCCGATCTGTCCGTCGCCAATGTCGCAGCACCGCTAAAAATCGCAGATCACGCCATTACTAGTAAAATAAAATAATAAAAATGCCATAAAAGTGCCATAAATCTTTCCCATAGTTTGCAGACGCTATATCTTTTGCACAAACCAGTCAATATACGCTTATTGCCATTTTTTAACTAAAAATATGTAGAAGAATATATATTGGCCTAAACTGATGAAGAAACTTGTTTTTTTTTTTGTTTTTTTTCTTATAATTGGGGATATTTATTATAGCAAAAAGTAAAAAGAACTGTTTGTTTTTTTTTCAAAATCGTTGCTCTTTTTTTCTTTATAGCGCAAAAAATTTAAACGCATAGGTGATCAAATACCACCAAAAGAAAGCTCTATTTGTGGGGAAAAAAGGATGCAAATTTCATTTGGGTACATCGTCGAACGACTGCGCAGTTGTCAGTTAAAGCGATGCAGTGCCAAATTCTAAAAAGTGCTCTGGTCAGGAAGGGGGTAAAATCTTCCGGGGCTGAAGTGGTTAATGTGGAATGTATGTTCCTTTGTTAAAGGATACGTTTACTTTAAAAAAAATAAAAATAATAATAAATGCACATTTTTTTGCGGGTTAAAAAATGTGCATCTACTATTTTTTTATTTTTTTAAGAAGTCCTAGAAAGCATTGCACCCACAATCAGCAGATCGCTGGTGTCATGCAGGGCTCCTGCAGACTATCAGTGTAAGCTGCCTGCCTGTACATCATATGGGCAGGCAGTTTCACACTGATAGAAAAAATTTATGAACTAATGAGCGCTCAACAGCGACCTGGTAGTTCATTGAGGACTAAAAGCCGACAGCCGCAAAGGATGTCAGTACTTGTAGTTCATTCATTCACACAACTCTGTGAATAAAATGACGCGTCCATGTGAGCGAAGTCCTGCACGGCCGCACTATTTTAAAAAAATAACAGGGGAACTTCTCCCCGTACTGCTGTCACACAAAGGCAGCAAATTGCCAAGCGGCTGCAGGAGTGGGAATGTGTTACATGTTCTACCCTAAAAATGGGTGGAAATTGGAACATGTTCCCGAAGGTGAACTTATTCTTTAAGAAACATAAATTGCCATCAAACTGTAAAGGGTAAAGTTCTGCTTTCATTTGTAAAATTTGATAAATTTATACAATATCCTAGCTAAAACATCTTCTATTTTTTAACTGCGAGTTCCAAAAAGGCTTGATTACTAATCAAAAAATTGTGAACAGATTTCTATTAAAACATTGACTAGCTAGATTACTGGAAAAGAAGGAGGACTTTATTTGAGATGTTAGTAAAAAAAAAAAAAAAAATAAAAAACAGTATTGGTAAACAGTTATTCACACTAATGCCGCGTACACACGATCGTGATTCACGGCGGTGAAAACACCGCCGTGAATCACGACATGAAATAAAATGAAAAACGAGGGAACGCCATTTTCCCCCACACACGACCGTTTTTCCCGTCATTTTTTTCTTTGTCGAGAAAAACGACCGTCTGTGGGCTCCGCGGCAGTGTCTCCCTATGGGAAAACTGCCGCGGAAAAAAATGATGGAAAAAACGATGAGAAAATTTAGAACATGTTCTAATTTTTCTCGTCGTTTTTTCTGCCGTTTTTCTCAACGAGAAAAACGACATAAAGCCCACAGACGATCGTTTTTCTCGGCGAAAAAAAAAAATGCAGTTTTTCTCGTCGAGAAAAGCGGTCTTGTGTACGCGGCATAATGCCGCGTACACGCGATCGATTTTCTCGACGGTAAAAACACCGTCGGGAAAAACGAGGAACGGCTTGTTCCCCTATACACGGCCGTTTTTCTCGCCATTTTTTCCTCTTGGTCGAGAAAAACGACCGTGTGCAGGCTCCCCGGCAGTGTTTCCATATGGGAAAACTGCCGCGGAAAAAAATGCCGTGAATCACGAGAAAAATTAGAGCATGTTCTAATTTTTCTCGTCGTGATTAATGCCGTTTTTCTCGTCGGGAAAATTGACCAAAAGCCCACACACGGTCGTTTTTTTCGTCAAAGAGAAAAAATTAAATTTTTCCAGACGAGAAAAATGGTCGTGTGTACGCGGCATAAGGATTGACAGCTGTTTGGTATACCTTTATTTTTCCAATTACATAATTAAGAGAAAAAAAAATGCAAATACTAGATTTACACATTTAGTATGCAATACCCATGAGACATGTGCATTTTGTTTCATTCCAAATTAGTTTTTTAATGAATTTCGTCAAATTCATTAATTTGGAAATATCCGAATTAACGAAAACTCTAAAATCTGTGAATTCAAAAATCCGGAAATTCGAAAATTCAGAAATTCCAAAATCCGGAAATTCGAAAATCCCGAAATAAGAACGAAAATTATAAAGAGTTTAAATTCCAAAAATGTGAAAACCCAAAAATACTAAAATCAGTAAAAAAAATAACTAATAATAACTTAACTATTACTAACTATTAAATTATAGGTATTGGAATTTTCTTTTCAAATTTGACTGTTAGTGAACGTAACGAATATGAATTTATTTTGAAGTTACGAATTATCCAAAATAACGAATGCCGTATCTAAATGAATGGAACGTAACAAATTAATAATAATAAATAACAATAATAATAAAAAAAACTTTTTATTATTATTAATTCATTCCGTTCCATTTGTTTAGATGCGGCATTAGTTATTTTGGATAATTTGTAACTTCGGGTAAATTTGTATTCGTTACGTTCAGCCAAATTTCAAAGGAAATTCCAATACCTATAATTTAATAGTTAGTTAATATTAGTTAGTTAGTTATTATTTAAAATTTTTGTTCTTTCGAATTTTCTTTCTTAATTTCAAATTTCTGAATTCTCTAATTTACGAATTTCGATCATAACGAATGACCCGAAAAAAGAAAAAAAAGAAGAAAAAAAAATTAACAAATTTTTTGGCAGTGCACTATCACCCATAGTTGTTCAGAAAAACTTTCAGGGCGCCCGTGTCAAATGAACCTGTATATATAACTACAACCCCCGGTGAAGCGGTTGTTTTTACCCAGGGCAGTTGATTTTTTAGATGGCAAGAAGGTATGCTCAACTATGAAGACGCCATTAAATAGTAAAATAATTGGGCAGATTGTGTTGTTCCAGCCCTAACCTGCCAGTAACTGTGCATATGTCTCTAAGTCGCTAGATATCTGGTTGGATATTAATCGGCGAGGTTCGTGTTAGCATGATGATTGCCTATATGCATTTATCTGATACCTGTGATGCCTTATACACACGATAGGATTTTCCGTCGGGATAAATTCAGACGGAATTTCGTTCAAGCTGTCTTGCATACACACTGTCACACCAAATTCCAACCGTCAAGAACGCGGTGACGTACAACACTACGACGAGCCGAGAAAAATTAAGTTCAATGCCTCCGAGCATGCGTTGACTTGATTCTGAGCATGCATGTTTTTTTCTCCGTCGGAGTTCCATAAAGACGAACGAACATGTTCTCTTTCTAAATTCCGACGGAAAAAAGTCCGATGGGGCACACACACAGTCGGAATATCCGATGAAAAAATTCTGTCTGACTTTTTTCATCGGAAATTTTGATTGTGTGTACAAGGCATAAGGCAGTATTATGCCCTGCACTTCCCATCTGGGAAATAACCAGATTTCACTAGTCAGGCCCCCCAATATTTTCATGTGAATGGGCACTCACACATTAATGCTCGTTATAAAAAAATATTCAGTATACTGAAAAACTGTTATTCAGAAGCCCAGGGGACTGAAGTGAGTGTATCTATGCACAAACTTCTTCTTTTTTTTTTGCTCGTGATTTTTTTAAAAGACAAATACTATAAAGCCATCACTGGAGTACTTGTGTGTGAACAGGACATGGCTGAAAAGAGGCTGTAGGAGACCCACAGCACTAAGATGTAACAAAGGATAAAAAATGGGTGAAAACTAGTATTTTAGAGAAGTTTTTAGGGAAGATGTGGAGAATCCCAATTGTCATATTTTGGAATATTGATGGAAGAGCGCTCCCAAATAAGAAGTTTTTGACCTTGACCTTAACTTATGACAATAAAAATAAACATCTCCCGCCTCGTCTATAATGATGAGAACAACTGCATGTAAATTTGATTTCGCTAAAGAGCTCACTTTAAAAGTGGTTGTAAACCTCGGACATGAAATATGAACAAAGCATATCCCTCTATAGTGTGTACTTGTCTCAGTTAGAAGCACCCAGTGTAATTTCTGTCTGCTGCTTCGATTCTCTGCTATCAGCATGAATCACTTCTGACAAGTTTTCCTAACACCAAGAGAAAAATTGTGACAGAGGAGGGATCTCCAGCTGATTGACAGCCTCAGCTCTGTTCCTGTGAGCTGTGTGAAAGGGGGGGGGGGTGTCCCTTCCCTCCAATCAGCTCTCAGAGTTCACCTCACTGAGCTCTTCAGAGTGTAATTTCAGCTCTCCACCCCCTTATTTTTTCAGACAAGCTGTATAAATTCAGCACTTTGAACGGATGTACAGAAGAGAAGACTGCAGAAAGACAGGTACAACTTAAGTAGGAGGATTTGTTTTATCTCTGTGTATCACCTGAGGCCAGTCACTTCACTTGGTATATGTAAGTGGTTGTGAAGGCTGATGGTTCTTCACCTTCATGCATTCTATCCTTACTATATAGCTTGTTTGTATGTGACATGCCCTGTGTGTTCCGGTATTAGAGCTGTGTCATCAAACAGTCTGGGAGAAGAAGGGGGCAGGAAAGTAGAAACATTTCCCTTAAGAATCTCCTAAACAAAAATAAAAGAGGAGGGCTCCCCCATGTGGTCAACTTGCAAAGCACATAAGCAAGTCATGACTATATAGGAGAAATAACACCCACACAATATTGACCATTAAAGTGTTTGTTCCCTTAGCATTTCAAATCCCTGATGTGCCTACTGTACCATGTACTTGTATGAAAAAGTATCCTGTTCTCTTTTTTGCTTCCTTTGTGTAAAATCCCTAGTGTCCCTGCCAGTCCCTCTGATTTACTGTTAAAAATTGACCACACTAGGCAGGAGAGCTCACCTTGCTCAGTTCCCTAGCTGTGCTGGGAACTCAGGCTGCTCTCCTCCAATAATCAGACTTGTCCAGACACTCCCCCCTGAACAGCCTTCCACTGGAAAGCTCAGTGTACTATTGCTTCTCCTCCCCCCAGCTCTTATGCAGCTGAAAACAGAGGGAATGTGACCACGTATAAAAAAAAAAAAAGGAAAAAAAAAAGTAATTACAATGTGTTTTTTTTAAATCTCTATACACAAATGTTTGCCTTTTATTTCAATTTTAAACTGGATGAGTTGTTTCATAAGGGGATCATTTACAATCACTTTAACTACAGATTCTACTGCAGAAAATAGCATATAGGAAGTCTCAGTACTTAAAAAAAGAGGAACCTTAACCTCCCTGGCGGTATGATTCTGTCAGATTTTAGGTGCTGAAAGCGGTACAAGTATTTTGCATGAAAATTTGGCTTTTATATTGTAGGCCTGTAATTCTTAGGAATAACTCACTTAAATCTGTCCAAACAAGAGTCTAGTAGATATCCCGGGTATGATAAAGTTTGAAACACAAAATCAAAAATTATAATATAATAAATAACTATAAATAATTATAACAAATAAAAATTATCCAATAATGTAATCAAATCAAAAACACTGAAATTTGCTCAGTTGCAGAATTGTCGCTGTCATTAGATTTAGTGTTTGATGACGAATTTCCCCACAAATTGCTATCGCTCAATTCTGCAAGTGATTCTAATTTATTATCGCTGTTTTCTAGCTGGTCTAACACCACTTTTGACATAAAGGGACATTTTTTGGTTGCTATGGACAATCTCCAGTTTCCAGGCAGAAAGAACAGTTTTTATAATATAAAACTGCATGCAGGACACTGGACAGACCACTAGGGACAAAGAGGGTGTTTAATTATTTGATACAGTATTGTAATCTGTAAGATTATACTGTATGTATACTGTGTGTTTCACTTATTGAATTTGGCGCCGAACTCCGCCCCCGTGCGTCGTGCCGCTCGCAGGGAACAGAGCTCGGCACTCGGCAGTGTGAATCGAGCGAGATGACAGCTCGCACACACTGCGGGGAGACATCGCAGGATCCAGGGACAAGGTAAGTAACTTTCCCTGTATCCTGCAATGCGATCCCGAGTCTGGCTCGGGGTTACCGCTTTAGGTACTGAAATCTTACCCCGAGCCAGACTCGAGAATACCGCTAGGCGGGTTAAACCTTCTGGGAATGAACAATAGTGAGTTTCAGAGACAGGCACAGAAAAACTGCATCAGTTTTGGGTTGATAACTCCATAGCTAATCCCCAGACATACTGGCCTGGCTGGTATAGCGGAGGGCTGTGTGAACTGAAAAAAAAATGGGTCACTGCTAATCGCAGGACTGTTGCAGAGAGAACACCAGCATAGATATTGAACTGGGAATCTGCACTTTTGTTTAACTGGTTCCAGGTTTTCCATTTTCAGCCTGAATATACAGTATAAGCAGCAACCTGTCTTCTGTTGGGGACTGAAGAGACTTCCAGGATTTACCCTTTCCGACAGTGGCGGCCACTCCATTAGGGGTGCTGCCCCCCTAATCCATGTTCCTAGCCCCTAATCTACATATGCAGGGCGCTGGACTCATGGATTTTCTTTTTCTTTTTTTTTTTAAGCACATGATTAGAGCCTGAGACTCTAATTGGTTTAAAAAAAGGGTGGGCTCGGGGTGCAGAGCACTGCGCCCTGAACCCACCTAGTTGTGTGACATTAGCAAATAAATATTCGCTAATGTCTTCCTGCTTCTCTCGGCCAATCAGGAAGCAGGTCCTGAGACCCGATTGGCCAGGGAGTCTTATGACTCCCGGCCAATCGGGCCTCAGGACCCACTTCCTGTTCGGCTGTGAGGAGAAGCAATGGCCCCTTGGCACTGATCACCGCCTTCCTGGCTCCATGGAGCTCATCCCGTCCTCCTAGCAGAGCCCATAGCAGAAGCCCAGGCCAAGAGCGTGTATTGGCTGGCAGCCGAGGAGGAGATTGCAGCAGCAAATGGAAGGATGAGTGGGAGCCGGAGCAGTGTGAGTAACGAGGCAGGCCACCGGGGGAGGGGGGGTGTCGTGGTGGTGGCGTTATGTGCGAGTGAGGGCGACAGGTTTGTTTGTCACCCCCTCCCCAAATATTGAGCACCAGCCGCCACTGATATCCGGCATAAATTTTCCAGTGCTTGTTGGCTAACCAGAGACTTCCAGGATTTAACATATGTGATGTGAATCTGCCATCAGCTGTTGATAGTAGAAAGTCTCCAAACAGAGCACAGCAGAGCAGAAGACACATCCATGGAGGACACTAGCATAGAATTAAGACATGATGGTTATAGGCAATTTATCCTGTGCTGGCCAAAAGCTTCTTGGCCGCCAGTCTAAGAATTCAAAGAATTCCTCTGTCCCTCAATGGAAAGGAATTCTGAATCTCAAGATTGTTATAATTTGGAGTTAACTGTAAATGCTAGACCTAGAATTATTCCACTCATTCTGGCATGCGCAGCGATATCTGATCAACATTTAGACTTGAACATGTATCCTAGGTGTATGTAAGCAGTGGGCAGGGGTCCTCCAATTTTTATTTTTTTTATAAGAATTTCGTATTTTAAAACCTCTTTTAAATGTTCTTTCACCTAATTTTGTTGCTATCACAAAGGGGTTTTTCCCGGGACAATACAGATTTTGGGACCCTCGTCCCGATCGGAGGCCGTCTCGAATCGGGATTTTGGCTTTTGTCCCGGGAAAAACGGAATGTTTGGCTCTGCAACAAAATGGCCTCCGCTAGAGCTTTCCCCTTGTGTTCAGCTACATCTCCTCTCGTTTTCAGTGGAGAGGGGAGGGGCCGATCCGTGCAGCCAATGAATCGGCTCCTCTCTTCACAATTCTCCAGCCGGAGTTAGCTGCACGGATCGGCCCCGCCCCTCTCCACTGAACATGAGGAACGAGAGGAGATGTAGCTGCACTGCAGCCAATACCGTCCGTGAGCCTGTCAGAATTTCTGTGGGAGTTCTCAGTGTATTGGTCACTGTATAAAGTCTCCTGACTTTGTGAATCATTCATCGCTCTGACACTAAGCAATGTGCTTGTAGTTAATCACAGAGAACAGCAGAGCTTAAATTAAGTAGAACACAACCCTCCATCTGCAGCCAACCCTCCGCTGGGGACACTGATTTAAGATGCACTCCACTGGGGTCACTGACTGCTGGGGACACCTGATGTAAGAGGCACTCTGCTGGGGACACCTCATGTAAGAGGCACTCTGCTGGGTACACCTCATGTAAGGAGGGACTCCGCTGGGGACACCTCATGTAAGGAGGGACTCCGCTGGGGACACCTCATGTAAGGAGGGACTCCGCTGGGGACACCTCATGTAAGGAGGGACTCCGCTGGGGACACCTCATGTAAGGAGGGACTCCGCTGGGGACACCTCATGTAAGGAGGGACTCCGCTGGGGGACACCTCATGTAAGGAGGGTCTCCGCTGGGGACACCTCATGTAAGGAGGGACTCTCCTGAGAATGCCTGATTGAAGGAGGCACTCCGCTGGGGACACTTACCGCTGGGGACACTAACCGTTGGGGACACCTGATGTAAGAGGCACTACGCTGGGGACACCTGATGTAAGAGGCACTCCGCTGGGGACACTGACCGATGGGGACACCTGATGTAAGAGGCACTCCGCTGGGGACACTGACAGCTCGGGACACCTGATGTAAGAGGCACCACCTACTTCCCAAAAAGTGTCCCGAATTTTTTTTTTACAATGTTGGCAACTATGTAAGTGTGCGAAGGTCCCAAGAGCCCCACAGCCCCTCCAACACGTTGGTGGGATCTCTATGCTCACCTTATTTGCTCTCTGCGGAGTAAGTAACGTACCACCTTGCTATTAGTTTGTAACACATGTCTACTGTCTGTATTTCCATATCTTTTAATGTTGAAGTAAAATAATAATAAAAAAATTTAATTTTATGACACATGTGTTATAGCACCTTTAAAGTCCCCTCTTTTGCGGTTTCAAAGAAAATATACCTTTCCTACATATTATAAGCATGGAAATGGACAAGAAAAGAGGCTTCCACATGGCGTAGATCAAAAGGACAAAAAATAGGATTTATTTCAAATATAAAAACCAAAAATTTAAATCGGTATGTAAAAATCCAGCGATTCATACAAAGGTGATCACAGGTGAAAT
Source organism: Rana muscosa (assembly GCA_029206835.1). Lineage (NCBI taxonomy): Eukaryota > Metazoa > Chordata > Amphibia > Anura > Ranidae > Rana > Rana muscosa. The sequence continues at coordinate 214,870,663 of CM055123.1, read as the reverse complement.
TTAGGGCGCAGTACAGGCAGCAAACGTAGGACCCTATGCATTTCATCCTAAAGGACTTCTACAGGGGTGTGTCTTTGTATGAATCGCTGGATTTTTACATACCGATTTCAATTTTTTTTTTAAAAAAATCCTATTTTTGTCCTTTTGATCTACGCTATGTGGAGGCCTCTTTTTTTGTCTATTTCCATGCTCATCATATGTTGCCAACCCCTGGAGGGGTAACAATTACCGGTATACATTACTAACTCCCTGAGATCTGAGAACATGGATGCTGAGCTATTACGCTCATTGTGGAAGTGATCCCTGGAACAGACGGACAGATCGGATTGGCAATCATCAGGAGATGACCACCAGAGGAAGCCGCAGCACCGTCACTCTTACCCTCGCTGTTTTGACCCACCCTTAACCGGTGTCTGGGTCCACATCACATGGTAAGAGTACCCATCTTTAATTCATTGATATTGGATCCAGGCTCTCTGTGTGTTTCTATTTTCTTATCACCAAGATTGCTTTTATCCTCCTGCTCCATCCCTCCCCCTTCTTGGACACTGTTTTACCACCCTTTGTAGCTGTTTTCTACATGGACTCTCCTATTGGAGCCTGACTGTTTTTTGGTTTATCTCACCCATATTGGAGATCTGTGTTGATATACCATTAGGGATGTCCTTCTAAGGAACTTTTGGTGATTTATTGCGCTCAGTGTTTTTCTTTACATAGATACACTCACCTATATGTTGACTTTGAATATTTATCAAGGAACTTTATTTTAGTGGAATTTTACATTTAATATCCACTCTCATTTATATTTATTGTCCACTGTACACTTGATGTTTTCATTTGTCACGTGTTTGATATCATTTATGATCTGTATTCACTAGCGCTGCACTTTTTACTTTCATTCCTATACACAATTTCTATTTGTTTAGTGCTAGCAGCTGTTTCACCTCCACTTAGCAGCGCGGCATTTTCCCTTTATTTTACATTGTCACATAGTAAGGCAGCGACAAACAGGAGCATTTAGTTAATGAGACAGATTTACTTTACAAAGAACTTTGGATTTCCTTTAAGCCATATAATTGTGCAGATGTACTGGGTGCTCAAACTTTTAAATGTTTATGTCACATCTTCATGAACAAACCTATAAAAGCCCAACTAGCACCAGTTTGAGATAAATGTCTCGTATAAAGAAAGAAATTACATTAATAACTAGAAAAATTAGGTACTACTCTAGTGAACGGCTAGCCCAGAGCTGTATGAAAGACAGTCAAGGTCAATTGTCCTGCTGTTTAAACTGAAAATTCATTTATGATGTGTGATGATAGATTAAGTAGATATTAATGAACTAGGAAGAGATCATTATTCCTCTGTTCCAACTGTGCTCTCCAAGGATCTAATTTATTGCTGCTTCTTAAATTGTTTTAGATGGTGTAAAATATTAAGGGATAATATTCAGTCTCCTATGATTCTGTTTTCATTACATTTCATGCTGTTTAACTAAAAAAATTTGTTTTTTTTGAACCCTTCATTACACTTTTGACAAATTGCTCCATTTATATGCAACATCTGGCTGTTGTCAAAACTAGATATATGAGTGAAGAGTTTAAACTAACTTTTTGCTGAGAGTTTGTCACGCAGGCCCTTATTTAAAATGACTAATTCCATGTTACAATCTCTTCTACCTACCAGAGCCAGCCGCACTATTAATACCTAATGGGTGGGTACATCTCTATAAAATCGCTATTCTGTAGGTCACCAATCTATTTATCAGCGTATAACACGCATCCTTATTTTAAGAGGGAAGTTTCAGGGGAAAAAAAAAATCCACAGCACACGGACCCCTGCAGAGCACTGCAAAACACGCGGACCCCTGCACAGCACACGGACCCTCTGCACAGCACACGGACCCCCCTGAACAGCACACGGACCCCTGCACAGCACCACACAACACACGGACCGCTGCACAGCACGCGGACCCTCTGCACAGCACACGGACCCCCCTGCACAGCACACGGACCCCCCTGCACAGCACACGGACCCCCCCTGCACAGCACACGGACCCCTGCACAGCACCACACAACACACGGACCCCTGCACAGCACACGGACCCTCTACACAGCACACGGACCCCTACAGAGCACTGCAAAACACACGGACCCCTGCACAGCACACGGACCCTCTGCACAGCACACGGACCCCCCTGTACAGCACACGGACCCCCTGCACAGCACCACACAACACATGGACCCCTGCACAGCACACAGACCCTCTGCACAGCACACGGATCCCCCTGCACAGCACACGGACCCCTGCACAGCACCACACAACACACGGACCCCTGCACAACACACGGACCCCCGTGCACAACACACGGACCCCTGAACAGCACTGCACAGCACACGGACCCCCCGCAAAGCACACAGCCCCCCCGCACAGCACACGGACCCCTGAACAGCACTGCACAGCACACAGACCCCTGCACAGCACTGCACAACACACGGACCCCCCTGCACAGCACACGGACCCCTGAACAGCACAGCACACGGACCCCCCTGCACAGCACACGGACCCCCCGCAGAGCACACGGACCCCTATACAGCACTGCACAACACACGGACCCCTGCACAGCACATGGACCCCTATACAGCACTGCACAACACACGGACCCCTGCACAGCACATAGACCCACTGCACAACACACGGACCCCTGCACAGCACTGCACAACACACAGACCCCCTGCACAGCACACGGACCCCCGCACAGCACACAGACCCCTACATAGCACTGCACAACACACGGACCCCCCACACAGCAGACGGACCCCTGCACAGCACTGTACAACACACAGACCCACAGCACACAGACCCCCCGCATAGCACACAGCATACGGACCCCTGCACAGCACAGTACACAGCTCCCTTTCATTATAAAGTTCCCCCTGCACTCCCAGGAGACCCCCAGTCTCCCGGGACAGCATTGCCAGCATACTCTAAAGTTCAGAAAACATCACTGTCAGCCCCTCCTTCATCACTCATCCTGTGTCACTGTCATTGTAAATCAAAGCTTCTATACACCTCAATTAATGCCACTCTCTTGTGGACACAGTCATGTGACTCTCCTCTGCCGTTTCATTGATGGTCACATGACCGCTCTCCTCCTTCAATGAAAAGCTACACTCGAGGAAGAGGCGGAGCGGGAGGAGGAGAGCGGCCAGAACGAGCAGCGTTACTAGAGGAGGAGAGGTATTACAGGCTTCCATTTATATTGAGAGTGACACAGCAGGAGCGCTTTAGGAGAAAGGGCTGGCAGTAATGTTTTCTAAAGTTTTTAAAGTATGCCAGCCGGCCTGACACCCTCCTAATGGGTGGCACCCGGGGCGGACCGCCCCATCCCAACCCCCCCCCGTTGGTAAAAAAATATATATCAGCGTATAACACGCAGGCACAGTTTACCCTCTATTTTCAGGGTAAAAACGTGCGTGTTATACACTGATAAATACGGTATGTTGTTTTTGACAATGAGCAAGAAGTAAGCTTTCAACATGAAATCAATATGAATCCCCAAGTGACCAGAGAGCTTAGGACAGTGTCCCTGTCCTAAGTGATGATTGGGAGCCGGTCGGCAGACCTTTTATGGTTATGCCTCATCGTCAAAAGCTGGCTGAACAGCCGGCTTCTGTCCGACCGGCTGCAGTACCCATGGGCCAAATGTCGGCCGGTTTCTGTTGAACCGGCCGATGCCATCCAACATTCAGCCTGTGTGTACTAGGCTTGATCAGTCTGTATTTTGCAGGTAGGATGTAGGTGGGTTCAGCATCTACTTCCAAAAAAAGCAAAAAATTGAATAATTTCTCTAAAGCACTGGGATATAAATGAAAGCAGGAATCAGTTTTCCAAAAGCTTCCAATGCTTAGATGGGTCAGCCCTCTCTACTATGGTCTTCATGGTCACAGAGTAATTGGGGAGAAGTGGATCTTGGTTAATTGTGAACAGTAGGTAGAAAGGCTGATAAAGCACCTCAAGGCTCAAAGTGGTTGTAAAACCCTTGCATATACTCAGTGACAGGCCTCAGATGAAACAAATCCTCCTACATAAGTTGTATTTGTCTATCTGCAGTCTTCTCTTCATCTGTTCAAAGTGCTGAATTTTAAAGTGGAGTTCCAGGCTTTTTATGTTTATTAAAATCAGCAGCTACAAAAAGTGTAGCTGCTGAGTTTTAATAAACAGACACTTACCTATCCCACGATCCAGCGATGCAGCTGCCCGGAGCGTCGCTCCTCTCCCCCTCCTCTCTGCCGGCACCTCCATTGCCACTCTGGGCTCCCGGCTGTGACAGCTTTCGGCTTCATGGCCGGGCACGCACTGTGCATGCGCGAGTCGCGCTGCGCTCCCGGAGTGGACAGGCAATCTCCTGGGACCTGTCACGTGTCCCAGGGGTCGCCTAGAGGGAGGGGCCGCCTAGGGGCAGAGGAGGAGTCACCTAGGCGGCCCGTAGGTGGAAGTAGGAAGTGGGACAGGAAGTCCCACTCCTAACGAATCCCCCACTCCCCCCCCCAAAAAAAATCACATGCCAAATGTGGCATGTAAGGGGGCGAGGAGTGTTTAAAGCGGAAGTTCCACTTTTGGGTGGAACTCCGCTTTAAAGTTTGTCTAAACGTTAAAAAAAAGGAGGCCGAGGGCTGAAGTGAATTATGCTGATAGCAGAGGAATGTTCTTAACTGAGACAAGTACACACTATAGAGGAATATGGTTTGTTCATATTTCTCAGTCTGAGGTTTACAATGACTTTAAGTGCTGAGATCTTTTTGTAGTCAATCAGTAGGTGATGTGCAAAAATAAGGTAAAAGGAGCATCTGTGGGTCATCCAGTTCAAAGTGGCACTTCTCCAACTTTTTCAGAGACCATACTGGTTGAATTAGAATTCACGTGTTTGATGAAACGATCATAATGTAGAACTTGCCGATATATTATTTCAAAGATCAAGTGGCAAATAATATTTAAGGACAGCTCTCTGGTAATTTTGTCTAGGCAGCATTAATGTAGAGATAGCTGTACAAGGACCAGTCTTTTTTCATAAAAAGAAGCCCAGTGCCTGTAAATAAAGTAATTTTTCTGACAAAACTTTTCCTAATTGTTGGTGATACACTCAAGCATGACTTGGGCTTCAGAAAGTGGGAACAGAAAAAAGTTGAAATGAGGCATAATGAACCAGGCAACAGCATCATGCCCACTGAAGGAAAAAAATATATATTTCAGCGAGAGTGAGAGAATTGGGGATTGCAGTCACAGAAAGTTTTTGCCATCCTCCTGAGGGATGACATGACATGCAAGCCCAAAAACCAAAATGTGACAAACATGAACTAATACTTAGCATGCGGAAAGAGGCATGGCAGACGCAAGAGAAAAAGGTTCGCACACTTGAAAACTCATAAAAAGCTCTTGATGAAGTTTGCAAATATACTCCTTAAAGCTGGCCATACATTATACACCTTTCTTATTCAATTTCCTTTAGATTTACCTTCAACTATGTAGTACAAGAGCCTGCCTGATTGTATCCAAATTGAAAGTGTTTAGGTTTGACCTCAAATTATATGGTTTTGGTAAATCTAAGGCTCCATTCACACTTGTATAACTCCAAAGTTGCACCAACTTTGGAGTGCAACTTGGGATGGGTGCAACTTGGATACGACTGGCTTTGACCAGTGATGATGGAAAACTGTTGCACACAAGTTGCATTGTGAAACATTCAGGTACAATTTTGATGAAAGTTGGACCAAAGTAGTACATTAACTGCTTTGAAGTTGCTGCAACTTTAAGTCATGCATATACGAATAGTTATCATTGGAAAACATGGGGAATGACTTGTGTTCAAAGTTGCATGACAAGTCGCACAAGTGTGAAAGGAAAATTGTGCAGGAAAATTGTTTAATGTATGGCCAGACTGAGAAGTCCAATAGACCTTAAATTCAAAAAGGAGTAGGTGCCCCTACCTAAATATGCCAGGGTTACACCAATTATTATTTTTCCAGGTTACCTTAGGCAATTTTCATCCAGTGGTTAGGAGGTCAAGGCTATGAGAAAACTAATACAAGAATGATCACTATGTCTGCAGTGCTTTTTGAGATCAGGCACTATAGAAGTCATCCATCCGCTATATACAGTGGATATAAAAAGTCTACACACCCCTGTTAAAATGTCAGGTTTCGTAGCCAAAATCGGGATTGACAAGCGGGAGTGAAATCGTGCGAGTTCAGGTGAACTCGCACGGCTTCATTCCCGCAGCCCAGTGTGAACCTGGGCTTAATGTGACTTATAAACTGTACAACTCAGTTGAATAACAAACTGAAATATTTTAGGTGGAGGGAAGTAAAAATAAAAAAATAAAATAATATGGTTGCATAAGTGTGCACACCCTTATACTAATACTTTGTTGAAGCACCTTTTGATTTTATTACAGCACTCAGTCTTTTTGGGTATGAGTCTATCAGCTTAGCACATCTTGACTCTCCTGTGCACAGCCCTCTTCAGATCACCCCACTGATTTTCTATCGGATTCAGGTCTGGGCTCTGGCTGGGCCATTCCAAAACTTTAATCTTCTTCTGGTGAAGCCATTCCTTTGTTGATTTGGATGTATGCTTTGGGTCGTTGTCATGCTGAAAGATTAAGTTCCTCTTCATGTTCAGCTTTCTAGCAGAAGCCTGAAGGTCTTATGCCAATATTGACTGGTATTTGGAACTGTTCATAATTCTCTCTACCTTGACTAAGGCCCCTGTTCAAGCTGAAGAAAAACAGCCCCAAAGCATGATGCTGCCACCACAATGCTTCACTGTGGGCAGTGGCGGCTGGTGCTCAAAATTTTTTTTTTGGGGGGGGGGGGGGGGCCGCAAACAAGCTGAAAAAAAAAAGACATCAATTGCAGCCACTGTGCACATTAAACACAGCCACTGTGCCCATCAATTGCCGCCATTTTGCCCCATGAAACGCCGCCAGTTTGCCCCCTCAAATGATGCAAGTTTCCCCATCAAATGCAGCCAGTTTCCCCCCTCAAATGCAGCCAGTTTGCCCCCTCAAATGCAGCCAGTTTCCCCTCAAATGCAGCCAGTTTCCCCATCAAATGCAGCCAGTTTCCCCTCAAATGCAGCCAGTTTCCCCTCAAATGCAGCCAGTTTGCCCCCTCAAATGCAGCCAGTGTCCCCTCAAATGCAGCCAGTTTCCCCATCAAATGCAGCCAGTTTCCCCATCAAATGCAGCCAGTTTCCCCTCAAATGCAGCCAGTTTCCCTTCAAATGCAGCCAGTTTGCCCCCTCGAATGCAGCCAGTTTGCCCCTCAAATGCAGCCAGTGTCCCCTCAAATGCAGCCAGTGTCCCCTCAAATGCAGCCAGTTTCCCCTCAAATGCAGCCAGTTTCCCTTCAAATGCAACCAGTTTCCCCATCCAATGCAGCCAGTTTCCCCATCAAATGCAGCAAAACTCCCCTCAAATGCAGCCAATTTGCCACCCCCATCCGGCACTTACCTTTCTCGGGTCAGCGCCGTCCTCCTCCACGCTCCCTCCGAGCCCTCGGTGTCTTCTCCCGTCCTCAATGTCATCTCTGCTATATTTGGACGCCTGATAGGCGTCCAATCACAGCGCCTGTCGCTTCAGCCAAACAGGTGACCGGTAACCAGACCCGGTGAGAGGCGGGTCAGTGTTAGGGAAGCGATTCCCTAACCCAGCATTGTTTAAACACGGAATGCACAGCAGTGCGCCCAATGTTTAACAATTTGGAAGCCAATTAGAGCCCACAGGCTCTAATCAGGAAGCCTATGGCTCTAATCAGGCACTTCAAAAACACAACCACCGCTGTAATTCAGATGGCCGGCGCTCAAGAGGGGGCCGGACACCTGAATAGTGGGCGGCAGCGGCGACAATAGATAGATTCATGCAATGCATGAATCTATCTATTGTTGAGTGACAGCTGCAGGAGAGAGGGGGCGGCGCTCCTGCGCCCACTATGGACGCACCGCCACTGACTGTGAGTATGGTGTTCCTTTGGTAATGTGCAGTGTTGTTTTTGCGCCAAACATATCTTTTGGAATTATGGCTAAAAAGTTCAACCTTGGTTTCATCAGACCATAACACATTTTCCCACATGCTTTTGGGAGATGTGTTTTTGCAAAATTTAGCCTGGCTTGGATGTTTTTCTTTGTAAGAAAAGGCTTCCTTCTTGCCACTCCACCCCATAGCCCAGACATAGGAAGAATACAGGAGATTTGTTGTCACATGTACCACACAGCCAGTACTTGCCAGATATTCCTGCAGCTCCTCTAATGTTGCTGTAGGCCTCTAATGTGGCTGTAGAAACCTGACATTTTAACAGGGGTGTGTAGACTTTTTATATCCACTGTATTTAAGTGAAAAAACATTATTTTAAGCATTTTTCATTAACATGGCAGGCAGGCTGGCTGAGCTATATCTCATGCACATACAGACAGAAACCTTGAATTTTGCAAAGTTAGGCACCCTTTTAAAATTTTCCTATAAATATCTGCTCAAAAAGACTAAGGAGAGTTCTCCTTTAAAACAATTAATTCAGTAAGAAGAATGATATGTAAAGTCTATGGCATAGAAGGCAACACAAGTCATCTCATTCTTCAAAAAGTACCTGTCAATATTGCAGTTACACTCACCTTTTCCCACTCATCTGTTCCTTTAGCTTACTGTACATTTCTAAGGCTAAAACAGACATAAAAAATTAAAAAATTAAACAATGACACAAACAATATCATTTTCTCCTTGCTAAAAAGCTAAACCATAGTCCATTAACTACTTTGCCACCCTTATAGTTTTGAATAATCTAGGTATCGGGACTCTTGTATGTCCTTATACCTATAGCAGTGGGGAATGGAAACAAAACCAACATTGGGTTCCTCTAGTTATAATGTGACCTAGTTTTCCCCAAACAACTCAACACTGGCTGGCCCAGGAAACATTTTACAAAGTCATGAAGCTATAGCAAGGGTAATACCAAGCTCTAATATTTTCACCTCAGATAATTGAAGGCAGTGGGATCCTAGCCACACAAACTGAGAGGCGCCTGACGCTCCTTCTAACAAAGCGTAGACTGTTACTTTTTCTTCCCTAATTAACACATGCCTTTTCTGGGCCTCTGAAGCACAATGCAAGCTTTCCTCCCGGGGGTACCAAGCTAATGCAAGAGCTGGTCATCAGTGGTAAAAGTTCATCAGTACTTTTTATTACCGAATATCAACAAAATAACTATTTACAATATTAAACCATGTAAACATCTACTGTTCACAGCAGCAACTCTTGGCAATAGCATTCTTTTTGTTTGTGCAAGTGTAAAGAGCTGACTCCTATTACAATTCCACTGAACACCATCTGCTCCTAAAATGACTGCATTTCCCAATGTAATTGCAGAAAATCTACATCCCTTTCTTTGAAAAAAAAATTTGTACTTAAAATCCATTTCTTAGAGTTCATTGATGGACCTGAGATTTAGAGACAATTCGGTTGTACTGCCAACTACCCTCACCCTCCCCATTCCTGACATGCCTCAGTATTGTAGCAAAGCAAGATCACAGACCTACAGGGGTGGGACCTACAGGGGTTGAATAAAAATATGGAAATACTGTATGATTTGCACGTGTGAAATTGACGACCAGTTTCACGTTGAAAGCGAAAGTGATGTAGCATAAGACGGTAGGCAGCATAAACTCCAAATATACAAAGACAACCAGACACACCAAACGGCGGCCTTGTTTATTGGTTTTCACAAATATAAAAATTAACAATTCACTAAAACTCTTTTAATCAATAAATACTTTAAAACTGTAAACAAAATTAGCAAGTATCCCTCTGGTGACTTGCAAACTTAGCCTCCTGCTTAAACAGGGGTTGACCATGTGCACCCCATGGTGCAGACGCTGTTTCCTGAAGACAGCACCGTTTACAAAGACTATAATTGCTCTGATTCACACAGCTGGCGTTATCAAATTGTGGTTGGACGAGCATGCAGACGAAGTCTCGCACCTTTCCTGGGCCCCACATTCACCAGACCTAAATATCATAAAACCATTATGGTCAATTTTGGGAAACAAGGTTCGGGCTCGTTTTTCGCCTCCGGCATCGCTGCAAGACTGGAACCATTTTTGCATGAAGAATGGTATCAGATTACATTATCCACCATTCAAGACTTATATTTGTCAATCCCCAGGAGAATTCAAGATGTCTTGGATGCCAAAGACGGTCCAACACCATATTAGGCAACGATTTTGTTCTTTTACCTGGAGTTTACATATTTTTGTCCAATCCCTGTATGTTCCTCAGTGAACTCCAAGAAATGGATTTTATGAGAAGTACAAAATTTTATTTTTGTTTGTTCAGTGACACAGGATTCAGAGATTGGGACATCCAAAGGCAGTAGAACCGCAGGGTGGAAAATGGTAAAAAAAACACTAAAGCCCCATACACACTATCAGTTTTCCTGCAGGTTTTTGTCTTAAGGTTTGACCTCATATTAGATGGTTTTGGTAAACCTGAAGAGTTTCCATTCGTATGCAATCAGGCAGGCCCTTGCACTACATGGTTTTGGTAAACCTGAAGACAAAAACCTGCAGGAAAACTGATAGTGTGTATGGGGCTTCACAAGCCAACATAAAAACATTTTTTATCTAGGGATGCCTGTAGCTCACAGAGCTGCCTGAAAGTCCTTATGCCTTAGCTAGCATCAGATAAGACCTGAATATCATCCTGGTAGAACATAGAGATCATGTGAACAGAGGACCAGGTGGACGCCTTGCAGATTGGGGAAACAGTGACCTGATGCCGAAAAGCCAAAGAGGCACTGTCAGATCTAGTAAATGTGCAAGTCTTCAGAGACTGGGTTTACAATAGAGGTTTGTGCCATGGCTCTGGACCTGGAAGCTATTGCCAGACACAGTTTTTTTTTTCCTATTCTGTGTCCAAATCCTCCTATAGGCAGCATTATAACCCAATTGTCTCTGACTCATGTGTCCTTCAGTGAACAAAAAGAAAATGTGTTTTCCATTTATTAGGTCCCCATGCCTCTAAGGCCCCTTCCACACGGGAGGGATCTGTCTGCTGATATCCCTGCTGAACAGACAGGTGGTAGGTCCATTCTGCTTATGCAGAGCGGACACAGACATAGCCCACTCTCCTCTATAGGCAGTCCAATGTAAATGGACCACCTGTCCGTTTTCCCCTGACTGCCATCCGATCCGCTATATGGATGGCAAACGAATCCCCAGCTGTCTGTTTTTAGCAGGTAGATCTTATCAGAAGTCAGTGGGTGTAAAAAGACATATGTCCATTTAAACCTGCTGCTCCATAGAGGAGAATAGAGGGTCTGATTGGGTCCGCCTAAAAAACTGACAGGTGTCATGAACCTACGCATCCAAAGATATCCTACATCACATTATACAGTATAAATTCAGTACAGATTACATTTGTTAAGTGTTCTTATCAGTAAAAGTTAACAGCTGTTTTTTATAGGGAGATTCGCCAACTTTTAAGATAGTATTTTCCCAATCATGCAATAAATCTGGGTTTACACAATTATTTCTTTAAATTACTTCAAATATCCATTATTGAGTCATCCATACTTGTCTTTTCTACAAGCTAATTGCTGACTTCTTAGCTAATATATAATACTCAGTAAAAAATCTTGAGACTCGTCCAATAATGTCACAAACATACAGTAATATAGTAGTACAGAATATTACTCACCCGGAAGGCACAACTGCAGCCTATCAACCACAGTTGCAATATTTCTCTGCTGTATTCTGCATCTAATGATATCTTCTGTCTTAGCAATGACCTGGTATATATAAAGAAAATGTTATAATAAAAGACATTAATTGGAGAACATTACCTTCTAAATAAAATAGGTAGCAACGTGGTTCATTAGCTTTTAGTGCTGCCATGCAGAGCTTGCATCCAGAGATGAATCAGCACACATTTTATGCACCTGTTTGACTGTTGAAAGTACATTAGATGAGTGATCAATTAAACAGATTCCCAGGAAGAAAATAAGAGGAAAGTGGCAAGTAAAAAAGATTTTGGACTTAATATAACATTTTTTTCATGGAGTTCATTGAGGACAGGATTGTAGAGAATGCTAAGCCAGCCCCCTCATAACCCTGCCTTTAACAGTCGTGCCTTAGTTTTGTAACCAAGCATTACATAAGACTAAAAACACAGATGGGCGGGACCCGTGTCCCTCAATAGATTCCATGAAATATATTTTATTGTACAAAAATCTTATTTTCTTTCAACCATTGAGGGACACAAGATTGTAGAATAGTTATTGAAATACGGAGCGCCCAAAAGCAATCCAACTGAGTGGTGGGCAAAACCACTAGAAAATTAAACAGATGTGGAATTTAACTAGTATCAATGCCTAAATGAAGGCTTGGTGAATAACAATGTACCAGTACTTATAGCACTTCCTAACCCATGTGTCCCTTCCCCTGAATTTTTCATTGAGATCAGTAGCACAACCCATCAGTCCACCCACTCGTGCCTGTAATCCTAGACTTTGACCTTTCCCTTGGCCCACACATCTAATCATTGTCCAAATCTTGCTGCCCTAACCTATGTTACATTTCCAAAATCTTCCCCTTTATAACAAACACCACAAAATGGCTAATTCACTTTCTGGTTATCTTGTGCCTTAAGTACAACAACTCTCTCCTTGTTGGTCTACCTTTACACAGGCTATCCCCTCTTTTGTCCATCATGAATGCTGCTGCTAGACTTAACCACCTTACCAACCATTCAGTGGCTGCCCCTTTCTGCCATTCCCCCACTGCCTTGCACTGGGTCAATGTATTAAATTCAAAATGCTAACAAAAAACAAAGCAATCCACAACTCTGACCCCAGCTACATCACCAGCCTTATCTGAAAATATCACCAAAGCCATCCACTCTGTTCTTCCCAAGACCTTCTGCTCTCTGGCTTCTTCGTCAACTCCTTCTATACTCACCACCAGGACTTCTCCAGAGCACCTCCTATACTCTGAAACTCCCTACCTCAATCTGTCTGGCTACCTTGTCTGCCTTTAAGGCTGCATTCACACCTGAGCATGTTCAGCTATTAAAACACTCGTAAAATGCCAGAAAAAAACACCTGAAAAACGCCCAACAAGCAAAATCCCATTTATTTCAATGGCACCTGTTCACATCTCAGCGTTTTGTCACCTAAAGCAAAACTCCTGAAAAATTTCTTAGGCCCCATGCACACGAGACGCAGGTGCAAACTCTGCTGAACACACGTTTTTAAACGCTGAAACCGGCGTTTATAAACGCGCGTTTTGCCGCGTTTGCGGCCGCGTTTAGCGGCGTTTAACCGCGTTTGCGTTTATAAGCGTTTCATCATAGACCCTCCCTAAGCTCAAAAAACAGTAAATTTTAACCATTTCAGCCAGTTTGTGAGACCAGAGTGAGTAGCAGCAGCTGAGAGAGCAGCAGTGTACTTGTATTTAGCGTATCACTTGCCACATCATCTGCCACAAGTTGTGGACTGTCCACTTGCCACATCACCTTGCCACATCACGTGCCACGTCACCTGGCCACATCACCTGGCCACGTCACCTGGCCACGTCACCTGCCACAAGTTGTGGATTGTCCACTTGCCACGTCACCTTGCCACATCACGTGCCACATCACCTGGCCACGTCACCTGCCACAAGTTGTGGATTGTCCACTTGCCACGTCACCTTGCCACATCACGTGCCACGTCACCTGCCACAAGTTGTGGATTGTCCACTTGCCACGTTACCTGGCCACGTCACCTGGCCATGTTACCTGCCACGTCACCTGGCCACGTTACCTGCCACGTCAGCTGGCCACGTCACCTGCCACAAGTTGTGGATTGTCCACTTGCCACGTCACCTGCCACGTCACCTGGCCACGTCACCTGCCACAAGTTGTGGATTGTCCACTTGCCATGTCACCTGGCCACATCACGTGCCACGTCACCTGGCCACTTCACCTGCCACAAGTTGTGAATTGTCCACTTGCCACGTCACCTGCCACGTCACCTGGCCACGTCACCTGCCACAAGTTGTGGATTGTCCACTTGCCACGTCACCTGCCACAAGTTGTGGATTGTCCACTTGCCACATCACCTGGCCACGTCACCTAGCCATGTTACCTGCCCACATTACCTGCCACGTCATCTAGCCACGTCACCTGCCACAAGTTGTGGATTGTCCACTTTCCACGTCACCTGGCCACATCACGTGCCACATCACCTGCCACAAGTTGTGAATTGTCCACTTGCCACGTCACCTGCCACGTCACCTGGCCACGTCACCTGCCACAAGTTGTGGATTGTCCACTTGCCACGTCACCTGGCCACGTCACCTGGCCACGTCACCTGGCCACGTTACCTGGCCACGTCACCTGCCACGTCACCTGGCCACGTCACCTGCCACAAGCTGTGGATTGTCCACTTGCCACGTCACCTGGCCACGTCACCTGGCCACATCACCTGACACAAGTTGTTGATTGTCCACTTGCCACTTTACCTGCCACAAGTTGTGGATTGTCCACAATGCGATGCAAGCAATTACAGTTTTCTTTTATATTTTTTAATAGTTTTTCATCATTTGCCATCATTTTTGAGATTTCTAATGTTAAAAAATAGGTCACCTTTAAAAACGCTTATAAACGCAAACGCGGCAAAACGCCGGTACCGCGTTTAGCCGCGTTTAGCAGCGTTTAGCAGCGTTTAGCGTCTGAAACGTGAAAACTTTTGCGTCTGAACCCATTTTTTTTGCTTCTGGAAAAACGAGGTTAAACGCAACTGCTTGTAAACGCCAAAAAACGAGAGTGTGTGCATGGACACATAGGATAACATTGAATGGGTTCAGGAGCAGTTGAAAAAAGCGTCCAACTGCCTCTGAACGCGCGTTCAACAGCAAATAACAGCGTCTCGTGTGCATGGGGCCTTAAGCTCAAAAAAGAACATGAGCTTCCTTGGGGCAGATTACAGGCGTTTTTCTGATTTTTACATTGGTGATCTTTTGACCTGTACAAAATTGCAGAAAAATCGTGGCAAAAATCGCTGTAAAAACATGCAACTTTGAAACGCTCAGGTGTGAATGCAGCCTAAGGTGATCGTTGAAAACTCATCTCTCCAGGGAATCCTATGTAACCTTAACTTTAAAACTGTACTGCTACTTTCTTCATCAGCTCATCCCTCCCAGTTATATTTTGTACCATTCGCCCCTCTCTTTTATGGCCGTACTGCTTTTGAAGTGGTCGTATGATAATATGATTGTTAGTACACAGCTTTTGAGAGCCAATCATAACAGTTCATTCGATATTATCTGATGGGATAAGCACAAAAATTATTCTCGTACGACACCAGATCGCACAATTTTCGTTTCATCAGTACAGTTGTCATTGGAAAATACAATACAAATACACTTCAACACATTACATCACTTCCAAATTTATATTCTGTCTGTTTGTAACTTTAGTAAATTCTTCATTTTCGATATGAGATTAGCATGCAAAAAAAACACAATCATTCGTCCGATAATCTCATCGTGTGTACCTGGCATTAGACTAACTCCCTTTATTTTTTAAAGCGCTGCACAAACTGTATAATAAATAATTTACCTTAAAGTGATTCTAAAGATATTAATAAAAAACAAATAAACATGTTATATTTACCTGCTCTGTGCAATGGTTTTGCACAGAGCAGCCTCTGATCCTCTTCTTTGAGTTGCCCGCCGGTGGTCCTGGCTCCTCCCCTCTGCCGAGTGTCCCCAATAGCAAGCCTCTTGCTATGGGGGTACTCAAGCAGGCTCGTTTCCATGCTGCGCTCCCGTGAATGGACATTGTCCATTTAAACACAGAGCGCATCTTGGTCTTGCCCCCACTCTCTCCTCATTGGCTCCTGCTGCTGTGTGAGCCAATGAGGAGAGAGAGACCTGGGAGAGCCGCTACTTTCATGCACATCGCTGGATCGGGATGGGGCTCAGGTAAGTACAAGCGGGGGCTAGGGGGGAGCTGCCCTCATAAGGCTTTTTATCTTAATGATAAAGAATGCATTAAGGTAAAAAAAACTTCTGCCTCTAAAACCACTTTAAATATAGGTGTAACCATATTAACCAAACAGTAAATTAACCTTACACCAGATGTTAAGTTTGTCAACAAATGTAGTTGTGATGGCCTAAGCCTACTAAACACACCAAATCTTTGACTTCAGAGCAAGGAAGCTAGGACAAGCAAGATATGTCCATGAAAATATAAACCAACTAGATAACAGTTAGAAATCAACCCTTGACATTGGTCCATAATATAAGAGATGTTCTCAGAAAGAAAATAATCTCTAAGTGAGATATGCATGTATATGAGAGCTCTCTAAAATGAACATTAAAATGGAGAGACGGTAAGAACAGAAGGATATGTAAAGCGCAGCGTAAATTGATGGCGTATAGAAGTACATTAAATAAATACTGTAAATAAAAAAGCAGCCCACAGTCCTTAAAAATGAGGGAGTGATGTGTTAAATAACACCTAAATTAGGCAGGGGTGAAGTTACATTGTAATGCCAATAGGCGAACAAATGTAACAGAAGGATGTGAATTAATCGCTGCTATTTAAATCCAAAACAGTTTGAGAAATGCGATGCTATATCACCTAACCAAGTATAAGATTACATGGGCGTTCAAGTCAAACCGGGACTTTTCATTTTACAGGTATAAAAAGGGTTGCTAGGGTGGCAGTACTACACGCAGTAGTAAGTGTTAAGTGTGTCCTATTACTGATGTCGTGGGTCAGTCCAGAGACCGTTAATCGAGATGGCAGATAACAGTGTTAGTGCATGCATGGAACAGAGTGTGTTGATGAAGTTTCTTGTGAACGAAGGCGTAAAACCCACAGATATCAACAGAAGACTTCAAGCACTGTATGATGATGAGACGCTCAGCCGCAATAAGACATTTGAATGGTGTAAACATTTTAAAGATGGCCATACGTCCCTCAGTGACGATCCTGGCCGTGGTGGTTCCCAGACCACAGCAGTCATTTCTGTGAACATTCAGCACGTGGAACGCCTGATCCTGGATAATCGACGTATGACCTGTCGTGAAATTGCACAAGAGACAAATCTTTCCGTGGGAATGGTGAACACAGTCATTCACGAACATTTGCATTTCTGAAAAGTTAGCGAACGATAGGGATCATGATAGCTTTCCGGTTTTGACTGGCACAGAAGAGTTGAAGTCTGCACTGCGTTGAAGGAACGTTTTGACAGGGAAGGCTAGGGTTTTCTGGATCGGATATATACATGTGACAAAACCTGGGCACATCATTTCACTCCAGAATCAAAACAAGGATCAAAGTAGTGAAAGCATGCAGAACTACACCCACCCAAAAAAACTTGAACAATTGCGTCTGCAGGTAAAGTGATCGCAAGCGTATTCTGGGACAAATGTGGCGTTGTTCATGTGGATTTTCTACTCCGTGGTGCCACTATCAACAGTGACCTGGTTTGATCACTAAGGGTGTCCTGTTTCTCTGGGACACAAGCTCATACTGCTCATTGCACTACATGCACACTACAGCAACTTGGTAGGGTGGTATTGCCACATCCCCCTTACAGCCCAGACCTTGCTCCGAGTGATTTCCACATGTTTGGACCCCTAAAAGAGTTTCTCAGAGGTCAGCATTTCAGCAATGATGACGAAGTGAAGCAGGCTGTCCTAGGATAGTTCCAGCATACTGACAAATCTTTCTATGCCGAAGATTTCCAGGCATTAGTTAACGCTGGGATCAGTGTATACATGTAGCAGGGGAGTATGTCGAAAAATAAATGCAGTTTCCAATCCTTGAAATTTGTTCTTTTATTATATAAACTCAAAAGTCTTGCTTTGACTTGAACGCCACTCGTTTATGATTTTAGGAACCAATATATTTTGGCATGTCATGAGCAGAATCCAACAACAGAGGAATCAGTGTTTGGAATCTGCTATGGTCAAGAAATTGTGTGTCATAAAAGCAATTGGCTTACAATATCCCACCAAGGGAAAAACCATGGGATAAAAAGAGTGTTGTTTTTTTACCCATTAGAGAGGTACAGAATAAAGCTCCATGCACACTGGGCTTTAAAAAAGTCTGTTCTCTTGGCAGTAAAAAACGCTCATATAGAGCATTTTTTGTACAAAGTTTAGATGAGTTTAGGAAAGTTTTACGCTTTTTTCTGCCAGTATGCTCCAATCAGAAACGCAAACCAGAAAGGGTTTTTTTCTGCCTTTAAACGTTGAGCTCAAAATATGCCAGTAATCATCCTAATGTGCATGGACACATAAGAGAACATGGAGTATCTTCTACAGCACAAGTGGCAAACACAAGGCCCGCGGGCCGAATCCGGCCCGCCTGGCCTTGTCATGTGGCCCGCACAGCAGCCTCCGGCCGCTACCTCTTTTTCTCACTGCTTAGTTTTTCTCTGCCAGGCATTGGTGTCCGCTCCATAGGACAATGGGGGGGCAATTGTTCCCCCTGGAATCGTAAGAGTGTTGAAGAGTGAAGACTCTTGCCCCCTGTGTTGTAATGGCCGCTGCGGCAGCCGTGGACTTTTATTTCTAAGTCTGCTGGCCTGGGGGCTGGGGCTGCTCTCAGTCTGTTCCGACTTATTCACCGAAACATACAGACACATCCGTCCCTCCCTCCTCACCCCCGGCCCGAGCATCGGATTGGCTCTGACGCTCAGGCCTCTGCTTTTTTTTTTTTTAATCCTTTTATTTTTCATTTGCTCAATGAATACATGTGATTTGTGCATTTAGTCTTACACATTGATATATAAACAAAAGCATATTAAAATTCCTGTCCATACAAAAAAAAAAAAAAAAAAAAACCTAATCAATTTACAGTACAACAGTGACATTTTAATTTTTCCCTTTTACTCCCCCCCCAACCCAACCCTTTGAATCTTAACAACCTGGGTCTTTTATCCTGTTCGCAAGCTCTCCCAAATCGAATGCATTATCATTAGCGCATTTAACTTATAATTCCCCCCCCCCCTAACCGCCCCATAGGTTTCTACATCAGGAGCCTATCCTTTACCAGTTGTAATGACACAAGGCTAGGATCCTCCAGCCATGGTTGCCATATAAGATTGAATTTATCCACTGCCTTTCTACGTCTGTAGGCGAGCTGTTCTCTGAAAAGCAAGGAATTGACATACGCAATCCACTGCTTCCCTGTGGGAACCGTCTCTGCCATCCAGTATCGCGCTATTAGCTTTCTAGCCAGGTACATCAGTCTTATTATCATATAGTACCTTCCTTGTGGAAACTTTTCAGCTTCAATCCCCCCAAGCAGGTACACCAAAGGGTCCAAGGGTATAGGTACCTGGGCCACTCTTGTGATGTTCTGGGAAACCTCCTCCCAGTATCTGTGGAGTTTTGGGCACCTCCAAATTAGATGTATAAAGTCCCCTTGCTGTACTTTGCACTTTGGGCACAAGGGGGAGTCCCTTCCTCCCCACTTGTAAAGCTGTACTGTTGTTCTATAGGCCCTATGCAGAATAAATAATTGTGATAATTTGTGGGACGCTGATACAGATACCGCCGGAATAGAGTCCAACGCCATATCCCACTGGTCCCCATCTATATCTCCAATGTCTTCTGCCCATTTACTACGACATCTAAGGGAGGCATAGTCCTGTATTGAGGATAGTAATTCCGCATATGTTTTTGATATTAGTCCTCTCCGGGTATCCGCCTGGAGGACCTCCATCAGCAGACGTGACGATGATATTACTAAGGATTGTGTCATTTGCTGTGCCTGCAGAGCATGCCGAAGCTGAAGATATTGATAAAAGCCCCTTGGGGCTAACTGGAATTCCTGGCACATCTGTTCGTATGTTTTTAACACTTCTCCCTCGTACAGTTGCGAAAAAATAGGATTTTTATAACAGCTTACCTGTAAAATCCTTTTCTTGGAGTACACCACGGGACACAGAGCTAGTCATTACATAATGGGTTAAGGGTCACCAGCGGTGATTGGACACTGGCACAACCAATGGAAGACAGTTCCCCTCCATATAACCCCTCCCATCAGGGAAGTACCTCAGTTTTGTAGCAAAGCAGTAAGGTTCCCATAAGAAGGGTGGGACCTCTGTGTCCCGTGGTGTACTCCAAGAAAAGGATTTTACAGGTAAGCTGTTATAAAAATCCTATTTTCTTTATCGTACACCACGGGACACAGAGCTAGTCATTACATAATGGGACGTCCCAGAGCAATGCTCATATGAAGGGGGGGAGACACAGATCAAACAGACCGCTTGCGGACCAGAAGCCCTATAATGCTGCCTGCAGCACACTTCGCCCGAAGGCGGAATCCTCATGTCCTTTCACATCTATTTGATAGAATTTGGAAAATGTATGGACTGAAGACCAAGTTGCAGCCTTACAGATCTGAGCCATCGAAGCCTGGTGGTGCACTGCCCATGAAGCACTTATCGCCCTGGTAGAGTGCGCCTTAACAGGAAAAGGAGGAGTCCTGTTCTTTAAACCATAAGCTTGAACAATTACTTGTCTAATCCACCTGGAAATGGTGGATTTTGATACCGCTTGGCCCTTCTTGGGACCATCTGGTAAAATAAACAAAACATCTGTTTTACGTATCTGAGCGGTTGCTTGCAGATACACCCTTACCGCTCTCACTAGATCTAGAGAGTGTAATAATTTTTCCCCCGCCGTCCGCGGGTTTGGAAAAAAGGAAGGCAGAACAATGTCTTGATTCAAGTGAAAAGCCGACACCACCTTAGGCAGAAAAGCCGGATGGGGTCATAGTACGATTTTGTCCTTGTGACAAATTAGATAAGGCTCTTTACAAGAAAGAGCTGCTAGCTCTGATACTCTCCTAGCAGAAGCTATAGCAATCAGAAAGGCCAATTTCCTACTTAATATAATTAAAGGAATATGGCGAATAGGTTCAAAAGGTTGCTTTTGCAACACTGACAATACCAAATTCAAATCCCATGGACACAAGGGAGTCCTAACTGGAGGATTTATCCTCAGTACCCCCTGAATGAATGTCCGAACTAGGGAGTGAGATGCCAATGGTCTCTGAAAGAAGACTGATAGAGCCGATATTTGCCCTTTGATGGTGCTAAGGGCTAATTTCATATCCACTCCTAACTGGCAAAAAGCAAGAATCCTACTTATTTCATATTTCAGAGGATTCCAACTTCTGGATTCACACCAGGAAACGTATGCTTTCCAGACTCTATGATAGATGAGTCTGGAGGCTGGCTTTCTAGCATTAATGAGCGTAGAAAGAGCCAGGCCAGAGACCCCTCTCTTTTTCAAAATGTGGGTCTCAGCAGCCAGGCCGTCAAATTTAGCCTTTGTAAGGAAGGGTGGAATACTGGACCCTGTGACAACAGGTCGTGTCGAAGTGGAAGCTTCCAGGGCCTTCCTATCGCCATTTTTACGATCTCGGCGTACCAAGGCCTCCTGGGCCAGTTTGGGGCCACTAGGATTACTGGTATTCCCTCCTCCTTGATCCTGCGAAGCAGTCTTTGTAGAAGAGGGATCGGAGGGAATGCATAGATCAGTGAGAACTGAGTCCATGGAGTTATTAGAGCGTCTGTCCCGTAGGCTAGAGGATCTCTCGTTCTGGACACAAAGTTGTCCAATTTCTTGTTGAACCTGGAAGCTAGCAGGTCTACATCTGGGTTTCCCCATCTCAGACATATGGCCTGAAAGATCTCTGGGTGAAGAGACCACTCTCCTGGTAGCAGCTGCTGACGACTCAGGTAGTCTGCTTGCCAGTTTTCTATCCCTGGAATGAAGATTGCAGAGATGCAAGGTACATGCTCTTCTGCCCATGCCAAGATCCGGTTCACCTCTCTTTGGGCTGCCTGACTGTGGGTGCCTCCTTGGTGATTGATGTAAGCTACTGCAGTAGCATTGTCGGATTGAACCCGAACTGGGTATCCCTGTAACCTGTATGTCCAGGTTTTGAGGGCTAGATATACTGCACGGATCTCTAGCACGTTGATGGGCAGGATCCCCTGAGTCTTGGCCCAGGTTCCCTGGGTAGAAGCCTCCTCGAATACTGCACCCCAGCCCGATAGGCTGGCATCCGTAGACACCACCTTCCAGGCTGCTGGGAGGAAGCGCTTTCCCTTCCGTAAATTCTTGGCTTCTAGCCACCAAGCTGTGGCGTACTTGTGAGGACAGGCGCATGGGTATATCCAGAGCTTGGCTCTTTCTGTTCCAGGAGGCTAAAATATTGCCTTGAAGTAGTCTCGAATGAAACTGGGCGTAAGGGACCGCCTCGAAGGAGGCTACCATCTTTCCCAATAGTCTCATGCAAAGGCGAATAGACGGCCTCTTGTTTGCTTTGACCTTGTGGATCAGGTCTTTCAGAGACTGTATCTTTGGCTCTGGCAGGTATACCCTGTTTTGGGCTGTATCTATGATCATGCCCAGGTACACTATCCTTCTTTGGGCCTGGAGAGAGGATTTTTGTAAGTTTATAATCCATCCTAAATGCTCCAGGTATCCTACTGTAGTGTCTACAGCGTGATCCAATCCCTCCTTTGACTGATCTATTAATAGTAGATCGTCTAGATAGGCTGTTACCGCAATGCCCCGTGTTCTCAGGTTTGCTAACATAGGAGCTAGCACCTTTGTGAATACTCTGGGCGCGGTGGCTACACCAAATGGCAGGGCCACAAATTGAAAGTGGCGATCTTCTACCGCAAACCTTAGGAATCTTTGGTGAGCGGGGAGGATTGGTATGTGTAGATATGCGTCTTTGATATCTATGGACGCAATGAATTCTCCGCCTTTTAAAGTAGCGACCACGGATCGAATCGTTTCCATTCGAAAATGGCGAACGTTCAGAAACCGGTTTAGATTTTTTAGATCCAGGATGGGTCTGACTTCTCCGTTCGGTTTTGGAATCACAAAGAGGTTTGAGTAAAAACCTGAACCTTGCTCCTTTTGGGGTACCTCTGTAACCACACCTTGAGCTATTAAGTGATTCAAACCTTTGAAGAAGGATCCTCTTTTTTGTGGATCCTTGGAGAGTCTTGAACTTCGGAATTGAGAAGATGGGATCTCTCGAAATTCCAGTCTGTACCCTGAGGATATTGTGGATACCACCCATTTGTCCTGGGTTTCTGTCCGCCAAGTCGCTGAGAACTGACGAAGCCTTCCCCCCACTCGGCCGAGCGGGGGCGCCCCTTCAATGAGAGGTTTTGGGGGCTTGCTTATTAGCTCTTGAACCCCACGGCTTCTTGTTCTTCTGAGCCTGTTCTTTGGCTTTTTTGGGCGGCTGAAAAGACCGTCGCCACTGGCTGGAGTCAGATTTCCCGGGAGCTGGGGAGAGAGTGTGTTTAAAACAAGGTCTCTTGTTTTTCTTTTTCTCAGGTAAAAGTGTCGTTTTACCACTTGATATCTTTTGGATATATCTTTCTAAATCTTCCCCAAAAAGGCGTTCGCCATGGAACGGGAAACTTGCCAACAACTTTTTGCATGGGGCTTCCGCTGACCAATGCTTAAGCCAAAGTACTCTGCGCATCTGTACCAGCTGGAGTGTAAGGCGTGATGCCTGTATGATAGAATCTCTCATGGCATCCACTGTGAAGCATAAGGCTTTAGGCAAATTCTCCCAATTTTTAGCCTGCTCTGAAGGCAGCTCCTTCAGCCCCTGCTTTACCTGTTGGCTGACGACCTGACACATACCGACTGCTGCTACTGCAGGTTGGATAATTGAGCCGGCCAAAAGGAAGGAGGATTTCAGTAGGGATTCCAACTTCTTCTCAGAAGGATCTTTAAACACTTGTACATTATCCACTGGACATGTCAGGTTTTTATTTACACAAGAAATAGCCGCATCTACCGTAGGCAGGCTCCATTTCTTTAAAAAAATTTCCTCCATAGGATAAAGAATGTTAAACTTTTTTGGAGGTGAAAAACGCTTATCTGGATGTTGCCAGTCTGCGTACAATAGATCCTCTAGTAACGGATGAACCGGGAAGGAGCATGCACCTTGCAGGGATCTTAATGATCCTAGGGAGGAGACAGGTGATTCTGTTACCTCCAAAGAGGGTAACCTAAATGCAGCTCGCACGGCTCCTGCATAGCATTGTACCTGTGACTTTAAAATCTGGGATACCGAAAAAGGCTCATCCGATATCCCTGATCCGTCTGACTCCTCATCCTCTGCTGATGTAGCCTCCTCCTCATCCTCCTCCTCCTCAGGTACTTCTGAAGGGAGGTCCAATACTGGAGGAGATCTGCTTCGCTTATTGTCCTTTTTAGAGGATTTAGCGATTAAAGTAGCAATTTTCTCCTCCAGATTATTTAGGGCAGCTGATAAAGTGTCCTCAGTGACATATGCAGGCCCAGGCTTCACTGGGGAAGCCGCCATACCTGACAGAGGTAATGGCTCATCCTGTACAGGTGCATTTGGCAACACAGGAGAGGAAGGTACCGAGTCAGCACAGCTAGAGCCTCCTGTCTCAGGCGGCGGTGCTCTTTTATCTCTTTTTGTCCGCATTACTTCCCCTGGAAGACTTACTGTTTAGACAAAATACAAGGTACCTAAATGCATATACTACCGTGTTCAGTTTAGCAAATACATTAAGTATGCAACTTTTAACACATAACTATGCATAACATGGATGTCTTCTAGGAAGTACCCAGTCCAACCACATGGAGTCTTACGTCCCTGTATAGCTGCTGTGTTTCTCTGCCAGGAACAAGAGAACTAACGAGCTTGCTTGCTGCTGCAGTGCTTTTCACACTGACAGTCTTTTAAATTTGGCGCCGTTTCTGTGCCTGCGCGCGCCACGTGCCCGCGCACGCCTTCGCCCCCCCCCCTCCGATAAAGTGCGCTCCCGCGCGGCCTTTAGCGCTATGGTGGTGGCCATAGTGAGAGAGGACTCTCATCAGCCCCTGTCCCCACTTACCTGCATCTGCAGGTGTCTGTGTCGGCCACCGAAAGGAGGAGCGGGGTGCTCAAGCAAGCTCAGCAGCGGAGGTGACGAGCAGTGTACTTCGCCGAAGCCGACACTGAACAGAGTGAGGTGAGTATATTCAGCTCTTTACTCCCCCCAGTGGTGGAAAAAAAGAAGACATCCACTTCTTGAAAAAAAGGTCCCAACTTAGTTATGGACCTTCTAATCTTACCTTATCCACGCCGCAGGTTTTTCTGCTGAAAGTTTTCAGACAGATACCAAACTTCACCCTTCACGGTGGGCTATGTGTGCCAACCTTCAGGGATATGGGTTCCTATTTAAAGGATACCTCTCCCCTGGGCCTTGTACAAGACTCTTACCAGGACTTTATAGCGAAATAGCGAAAGTGCTGGATCTTAGAGCCCAGTCCTCCGAAGAGAGACATTACAGGCGACGCCTCATGGATGAGGCCTGGATCCCATCCAGATTCAGCTCATTTGTAGGCGTCTTGGATGGATCCGAAAGCATAGCTCTTTTACCCCCAGAGGGTCTCTTTGGTAGAGCTTTCCTTTAGCACCTCCTAACGCGTCCAACACCTTTCGACACTGGCGAAAAAACTGAGGTACTTCCCTGATGGGAGGGGTTATATGGAGGGGAACTGTCTTCCATTGGTTGTGCCAGTGTCCAATCACCGCTGGTGACCCTTAACCCATTATGTAATGACTAGCTCTGTGTCCCGTGGTGTACGATAAAGAAAAAACAAATCCCTCTCTCTTTCCAGGAGATAAAGCCCTCTAGGTCCTGTAAATCTGGGTATCTAGGGTTTTGCCATATCGGGGTAAAGGGCAGTGGGCCCCTTAACCTCAAAGCCTTCCGGATCTCCCCCCAGACCTTTTTAAGGATAATACCCGTAGGTGCAGAGTGTGGTATACTAGGCAAGTCCATCTCCAAATGAGTTGCCTCTGCTTAACATCCCAGCTGTTCCATGATTGGCTGCCTGCCTGCCTGTGTAAATGTATGTTGCTATGCCGATCCGGCCGGCGCTTCGCCGGCTCCTCCCGAAGGTGCGTGCAGTGGCCGAGACGAGAGAGAGAATACGCTGCCAGTGCCTGCCCTGGGGGCCTATCGCTGAAGAACCACAGGTAACAGCAGTGCCTGTGCCACACCACTGTGCCAGTTAGGAGGAGAATATTATATATTGCAATTTGCTGCTTGTAAAGTTGGACAGCTGAGCTGAGCTATTGCTGGAAAAATATATGTGTGTGTATGTTATATAATCTTCAGACTTCTTCACTTTGTATGGAACTGGAAGTTACTCAGTCTCTCACTCTCAGGCATACCAGTCCATGGTGCCCAAAAGCCCATATAAATATAGCCTAGAGATTAAAGAATGTACATCTTTTTGTATTGCAATGTATTGCAATACATCTGTTGTGGGCGGCCATATTTTGATGAAAACAACCTATACAGTATAGGCTGTTTTCATCAAGATCAAAATATGGCCACAACAGATATATTGCAATACATTGCAATATAGAAAGATGTACATTCTCTAGTCTATATTTATATGGACATGGAGTGAAGCTGAATTATCTCAAGAGCTATTTCACACTGCCAGCTGGCCGCGTTATTGGTAAAGCGCCGCTAGTTTTAGCGGCGCTTTACCAACATTTTAGCGGCGCTATTCGGCCGGTAGCGGGAAGCTTTTAACCCCCCCGCCCCCTGAAAAAATTGCTGCGGACGCCATGCTGCCAGGTATCCCAGGCAACAAGGGAAAACATCCTCCTCCTCAGTCCCGCGAGCGGAGCGGCTTTGTATTAGCGCATGAGCTGCCGGTCTCCATGAGAACAAGAGTAAACATCTTCCCCTGCGCTCTGTCTCCGCCTCCACCCCCGCCTCCGCTCTGTCTCCACCCCCTCCTCAGCTTTGCCTCC
The DNA here is from genome assembly GCA_029206835.1 of Rana muscosa. NCBI lineage: Eukaryota > Metazoa > Chordata > Amphibia > Anura > Ranidae > Rana > Rana muscosa. The sequence continues at coordinate 214,843,773 of CM055123.1, read as the reverse complement.
ACCGCTGCTGTCTCCGCCTCCACTCTGTCTCTGCCTTCACCGCCGCTCTGTCTCTGCCTCCACCCCCGCCTCCGCTCTCTCGCCTCCTCAGTCCCTCCAGCGATGCCGGCTTTTATGCGAAGCTGAGCGCATGCACTGTCAGCCCAGCATAGTGGCAGAGATTGCTGACAGCTCTGTTTTTTTTTTCATCCAGCGGGCTGCGTCCTGAGGGCGGGCTTTTTAAGCACTTGTTGAAGAGAGACAGTGTTGTGCTGCTTTTTTTTTAAGTAATGGTGAAAAAAACGTATAGAGCAAAACTGAGTACTGATACTGAGCACAGAGCTCAGCCCACAGAGGGAGGTACTAACTATAGTCCAATACAAAAGGAGGGAGCCGCCTATACCTGGAGGTACCAGAGCTGGGCTAGGTAGGAAGGTAGGAGAGAGTACAGATGTGAGGAAACTTGGGGGGGCGCTGTGGAGGCAAATGTGTGCAGAGGTGGGAGGATGGGAGGAGAGTGATGGGTGCAGAGGTCAGAACCCAGGAGGAGGGGTGCATAGTACACTCCTGACCCCTCCACTCTGTACATAGCGCAATCCTGACCCCTCCACTCTGTACATAGCGCAATCCTGACCCCTGTACTCTGTACGTAGCGCAATCCTGACCCCTGCACCCTGTACGTAGCGCAATCCTGACCCCGCCACTCTGTACGTAGCGCAATCCTGACCCCTCCACTCTGTACGTAGCGCAATCCTGACCCCTCCACTCTGTACGTAGCGCAATCCTGACCCCTCCCCTCTGTACGTAGCGCAATCCTGACCCCTCCCCTCTGTACGTAGCGCAATCCTGACCCCTCCACTCTGTACGTAGCGCAATCCTGACCCCTCCACTCTGTATTTAGCGCAATCCTGACCCCTCCACTCTGTACGTAGCGCAATCCTGACCCCTGCACTCTGTACGTAGCGCAAACCTGACCCCTGCACTCTGTACGTAGCACAAACCTGACCCCTGCACTCTGTACGTAGCGCAAACCTGACCCCTCCACTCTGTATGTAGCACACTCCTGACCCCTCCACTCTGTACATAGCGCAATCCTGACCCCTACACTCTGTACGTAGCGCAATCCTGACCCCTACACTCTGTACGTAGCGCAATCCTGAACCCTACACTCTGTACGTAGCGCAATCCTGACCCCTACACTCTGTACGTAGCGCAATCCTGACCCCTACACTCTGTACGTAGCGCAATCCTGACCCCTACACTCTGTACGTAGCGCAATCCTGACCCCTACACTCTGTACGTAGCGCAAATAAATTGTCCCTTTAAGGCCGTTAGGCGGAAGTGACATCAGACGTCGCACCGGTCCCCCAAAGCCATAGAGTCTAGTGGGGGCCATCATGCCCTCACTCAACTTCCAGCCCATCGCTTCAGGGGATCAGATAGTTTTCCCCTTTACCGATGGCTCCGGTAAGCGAGGACACGACCAGGAAGCAGCGGGGGGGGGGTGGCCACCTCTCCCGCTGCCTATAAAAGTGATCCTGTGGCGAATCCGCTGCCGGGACCACATTTATCGGATGCTGAATCGTCCACTGTATAAAAAAATACTGGGGTTATGGCAGCTAGTTGCTGCCATAACAACGGTATATAACGTCAAACTAATGAGGTACAGTCAGGTCCATAAACATTATTCTAATCTTTTTGGCTCTATACGCCACCACAATGGATTTGAAATGAAACGAACAAGATGTCCTTTAACTTCGGACTTCCAGCTTTAATTTGAGGGTATTTACATCCAAATCAGGTGAATGGTGTAGGAATTACAACAGTTTGTATATGTGCTTCTCACTTTTAAGGGACCAAAAGTAATGGGACATATTAACACTCATAAATCAAACTTTCACTTTTTAATACTTGGTTGCAAATCCTTTGCAGTTAATTACAGCCTGAAGTGTGGAACGCATAGACATCACCAGACGCTGGGTTTCATCCCTGGTGATGCTCTGCCAGGCCTCTACTGCAACTGTCTTCAGTTCCTGCTTGTTCTTGAAATGCATGTTCAAATCGGATTCAGGTCAGGTGATTGACTTGGCCATTGCATAACATTCCACTTCTTTCCCTTAAAAAACTCTTTGGTTGCTTTCGCAGTATGCTTCGGGTCATTGTCCATCTGCACTGTGAAGCGCCGTCCAATGAGTTCTGAAGCATTTGGCTGAATATGAGCAGATAATATTGCCCGAAACACTTCAGAATTCATCCTGCTGCTTTTGTCAGCAGTCACATCATCAATAAATACAAGAGAACCCGTTCCATTGGCAGCCATACATGCCCACGCCATGACACTACCACCACTATGCTTCACTGATGAGGTGGTATGCTTTGGATCATAAGCAGTTCCTTTCCTTCTCCATACTCTTCTCTTCCCATCACTCTGGTACAAGTTGATCTTCGTCTCATCTGTCCATAGGATGTTGTTCCAGAACTGTGAAGGCTTTTTTAGATGTTGTTTGGCAAACTCTAATCTGGTCTTCCTGTTTTTGAGGCTCACCAATGGTTTCCATCTTGTGGTGAACTCTCTGTATTCACTCTGGTGAAGTCTTCTCTTGATTGTTGACTTTGACACACATACACCTACCTCCTGGAGAGTGTTCTTGATCTGGCCAACTGTTGTGAAGGATGTTTTCTTCGCTAGGGAAAGAATTCTTTGGTCATCCACCACAGTTGTTTTCCGTGGTCTTCCGGGTCTTTTGGTGTTGCTGAGCTCACTGGTACGTTCTTTCTTTTTAAGGATGTTCCAAACAGTTGATTTGGCCACACCTAATATTTTTGCTATCTCTCTGATGGGTTTGTTTTGTTTTTTCAGCCTAATGATGGCTTGCTTCACTGATAGTGACAGCTCTTTGGATCTCATATTGAGAGTTGACAGCAACAGATTCCAAATGCAAATAGCACACTTGAAATGAACTCTGGACCTTTTATCTGCTCCTTGTAAATGGGATAATGAGGGAATAACACACACCTGGCCATGGAACAGCTGAGCAGCCAATTGTCCCATTACTTTTGGTCCCTTAAAAAGTGGGAGACACATATACAAACTGTTGTAATTCCTACACCGTTCACCTGATTTGGATGTAAATACCCTCAAATTAAAGCTGAAAGTCTGCAGTTAAAGCCCATCTTGTTTGTTTCATGTGTCGATGTCCCAATATTTATGGACCTGACTGTATATATACAGTGGGCGGTCCGGAAGTGGTTAAAGAGGAGTTCTGCCCCCCCCCCCCCAAGAATTTAAAATCAGCAGCTACAAATACTGTAGCTGCTGACTTTTACAATCAGGACACTTACCTATCCAGGCATCCAGCAGTGTCCTCACCTGAGTCAGTTCTTGAATCGGCTATCAGGTGCTGGCGCCGCCATCTTGGCCTTGCGGCTTCACTACCGGTTTTCTACTGCACATGTGTGAATTTTGCTGCGTTTTGTGAATGGGCCAGCTGCTGGGGGGGTAAGGAGAGGGGGCCAAATTTCTGGCTCACTTCGCCACGGTGAACTGAGCCGGAAGTGGGAGCGGGTACCTGTTAGAACCAGCGGAGCGGAGCTTCGCTTTAAATAAAAGCTGATCATTGTACTGTAAACTCCCCTGGCAGTGATCAATGGATTGTCTCATCTGTGTAACTGATACATCTTGCAAGAGATGCTCTTTTGAAAAACAAAAGACTTACTGGCCAGATCACCATATGAAAATAGAAGAAAGAACGCCTAAAAAGGAAAAGGAATGCAGACATCACATCTAAGAATTGCAATATAAAAATTGTTTGCTTTTGGGTTTAATACCGCTTTAATTAAACAAATGAAGCTTAAAATACCGTATATACTCGAGTATAAGCCGTCTCGAGTATAAGCCGAGGTACCTACTTTTACCAAAAAAACTGGGAAAATTTATTGACTCGAGTATAAGCCGAGGGGGGGGGGGGGATGTGCCCATTGCCCAACCTTACTGTGCCCATTGGCATCTCACTCTGCCACCTCACTGCCCATTGTCACCTCACTGTGCCCATTGTCGTCTCACTGTGCCCCCTTACTGTGCCCATTGCCATCTCACTGCCCACTGTCACCTCACTGTGCCCCCTTACTGTGTCGATTCCGCCTCCCTGTGCCCGAGTCAGTACCTCAAAATCTTGTAATTCCGCGGCGGCGTCCATTGTTCAAATCTCGCGCCGTTCTCCCTGTCCCTTCCGTGATAGGCGTTTCCAGCAAACACTGTGATGAGTGTTTGCGCCTATCACGGAGGTCCTCTCATTCACAAACTCCGTTTCCCAGCAGGCACTGTGTTCAGTGCTCGGCCAATCACGGACGTCGGACAAGAGGACCTCCGTGATAGGCGCAAACACTCATCACAGTGTTTTCTGGAAACACCTATCGCCGAAGGGACAGGGAGAACGGCGCGAGATTTGAACAATAGACGCCGGCCGCAGAATTTCATGATTTTGAGGTACTGACTCGAGTATAAGCCGAGGGGTATACTTTCAGCCCTAAAAAAAGGGCTGAAAAACTCAGCTTATACTCGAGTATATACGGTAACGCTTCAACATAATAAAACCTTCATAACCAAATGACAAGGGCACTGCCTACCTTGCCTTTTTTGCAATAAATCCTTTGCTGAGAAAATGACAGATGCACTTTAACCACTTAAGACCCGGACCATCTGGTAGCTAAAGGACCAGAGGTGATTTCAGAATTTTGCACTGCGCTGCTTTAACTGTAAATTGTGCGGACATGCAATGTTGTACCCAAACGAAATTTGCATCCTTTTCTTCCCACAAATAGAGCTTTCTTTTAATGGTATTTGATTGCCTCTGCGATTTTTATTTTTTGCTATATAAACGGAAAAAGACCGAAAATTTAGAAAAAAAATGATATTTTCAACTTTTTGTTATAAGAAAAATCGAATAAACTCAATTTTAGTCATACATTTAGGCCAAAATGTATTCAGCCACATCTCTTTAGTAAAAAAAATGTCAATAAGCGTATATTTATTGGTTTGCGCAAAAGTTATAGCGTTTACAAACTAGGGTACATTTTCTGGAATTTACACAGCTTTTAATTTATGACTGCCTATCTCATTTCTTGAGGTGCTAAAATGGCAGGGCAGTACAAAACCCCCCCAAATGACCCCATTTTAGAAAGTAGACACCCCAAGGAAATTGCTGAGAGGCATGTTGAGCCCATTGAATATTTTTTTTTTGTCTTAAGTGATTGAATAATGACTAAAAAAAAAAATTACAAAAAGTTGTCACTAAATGATATATTGCTCACACATGCCATGGTTATATGTGGAATTACACCCCAAAAGACATTTTGCTGCTTCTCCTGAGTACGGGGATACCACATGTGTGGGATTTTTTGGGAACCTAGCCGCGTACGGGCCCCCGGAAACCAAGCACCGCCTTCAGGATTTCTAAGGGCGCAAATTTTTGATTTCACTCCTCACTACCTATCACAGTTTTGAAGGCCATAAAATGCCAAAATAGCACAAAACCCCCCCAAATGACCCCATTTTGGAAAGTAGACACCCCAAGCTATTTGCTGAGAGGCATGGTGAGTATTTTACAGCTCTCATTTGTTTTTGAAAATGAAGAAAGGAAATATATAAATTTTTTTTTTTTTTACAATTTTCAAAACTTTGTGACAAAAAGCGAGATCTGCAAAATACTCACAATACCTCTCAGCAAATAGCTTGGGGTGTCTACTTTCCAAAATGGGGTCATTTGGGGGGGTTTTGTGCCATCTGGGCATTCCATGGCCTCTGAAACTGTGATAGGCAGTGAGAAGTGATATCAAAAATTTACACCCTTAGAAAGCCTGAAGGCGGTGCTTGGTTTTTGGGGTCCCGTACGCGGCTAGGCTCCCAAAAAGTCTCACACATGTGGTATCCCCGTACTCAGGAGAAGCAACAGAATGTATTTTGGGGTGTAATTCCACATATGCCCATGGCATGTTTGAGCAATATATCATTTAGTGACAACTTTGTGCAAAAAAAAAAAAAAATGTTTTTCTTTTTTCCGCAACTTGTGTCAACATATCAAATATTCCATGGACTCGACATGCCTCTCAGTATATAGCTTGGGGTGTCTACTTTCCAAAATGGGGTCATTTGGGGGGGTTTTAAACTGTTCTGACATTTTATACACAACATTAGGAAGCTTACATCCACTCTTCTAACCACTTGAAGACAAAGCCCTTTTTGACACTTTTTGTTTACATGAAAACATTTTTTTTTTTTGCAAGAAAATTATGTTGAACCCCCAAACATTATATATATTTTTAAAGCAAAGGCCCGACAGATTAAAATGGTGGGTGTTGCATTTTTTTTTCTACACAGTATTTGCGCAGCGATTTTTCAAACGCATTTTTTGGGGAAAAAATACACTTTTTTTTATTTTAATGCACTAAAACACACTATATTGCCCAAATGTTTGATGAAATAAAAAAGATGATCTTAGGCCGAGTACATAGATACCAAACACGACATGCTTTAAAATTTCGCACAAACGCGCATTGGCGACAAACTACATACATTTTTAAAAGCCTTTACAGGTTACCCCGTTAGATTTACAGAGGAGGTCTACTGCTAAAATTACTGCCCTCGATCTGACCTTTGCGGTGATACCTCACATGCATGGTGCAATTGCTGTTTACATATGACGCCAGACCGACGCTTGCGTTCGCCATTGGGCAAGAGCAGGGCAGGACAGGGGTGCTTTTTTTTTTTTTTTTTTTTTTATTATTAATTTTGCTTTTTTATTTTATTTTTAAATTGTTCCTTCCATATTTTTTATTTTTTTTTTATAATTTTTATTGTTATCTTAGGGAATGTAAATATCCCCTATGATAGCAATAGGTAGTGACAGGTACTCTTTTTTTGAAAAAACTGGGGTCTATTAGACCCTAGATCTTTCCTCTGCCCTCAAAGCATCTGACCACACCAAGATCGGTGTGATAAAATGCTTTCCCAATTTCCCAATGGCGCTTTTTATATCCGGGGGGGGGGGGGACATTCCCTCCCACTGCTTGTAAAAGCAGTCCAGAGGCTAATTAGCCACTAGGATTGCTTTTACATGAAAGCCGGCCGCTGGCTGAAAAGAATGATACCAAGATGATACCTAAACCCGCAGGCATCATTCTGGTATAAACATTCAAAGTCCAGCAACATACCAGTACGTTGCTGGTCCTTGTTGGACATGTATTGTAATCTTTTTTTTCATGCAGCCTGTTGGCTGAACGAAAAAAGAGATTGATCGGTGGGTATGCCCACCATTAGAATACCGCCCTTCATCCACCCACTTCTAATGATGGGCATACATGCACCATTTATATATGCCGAAGCATGGGGGCATCCTCCCGCAAAAAAGTTATGCCGCACACACATGGTCGGACTTTTCCACGGGCAAGCCTCCGTCGGAATTTCGACCGTATGTACGCGGCATTAGGAGCAAAATCACTCCTCCGCCCCTGATGCCCCAATGCTTCGGCATATATGCTTTTTTTTTTTAACTGTGGTGGTGAAATCACCTCCTACAGCACTGCAGTCGCAGGATCAGGCCTGTCTCTGCGAACGCTGCAGTTATGTGTGTTGTGTTTTGTAAGTGACAGTGATCGATCGATACTGCACTTGGGTGGCCTGGGCTGGACAGAGGGGCAAAACGCAGGTGCTAGCATGTATCTGGGCTGATCCCGCTAACACTGCGTTTTTGGGAACCCTAAACTGCTGGGGACGCTAGTATAGATCTGATCAGATCAGATATTTATCTGTTCAGATACTATACCACTAAGGGGGGTGTATGCTTCACGTGTGGGTGTTGGCATTACTGGCACTAACCTGACGCTGCCTGGGGTGTGACGCAGACCCTCTCTGACGCTAAAACCTAATTGATATCACCCGCCGGGCGATCAGGGGGTTAAACCTTTATTGGGTTATATATACGGCGGGTGCCCTGACACTATAAAAAGCAAACTAACTAACCAGCGTCACCCGTAACACTTATATGGTGATCTCTGGTGAAAGGGTTAACTAGGGGCAATTAGGGGGTTAAACCTTTATTAGATAATATATGGGGGTACCTGACGCTATAAAAACCTGCGGCGAACCTAAAAAAAATTACTGGCTACCGATCGGCATCACCGACACTAAGACAGCGATCAGAAAAATGATCGCTTAGCGACAGTGGTGATAGGGGGTGAAAGGGTTACCTGGGGGGCGATCAAGGGGGTTAAACCTTTATTAGATAATATATGGGGGTACCTGACGCTATAAAAACCTGCGGCGAACCTAAAAAAAATTACTGGCTACCGATCTGCATCACAGACGCCAAGACAGCGATCAGAAAAATGATCGCTTAGCGACAGTGGTGATAGGGGGTGAAAGGGTTACCTGGGGGGCGATCAAGGGGGTTAAACCTTTATTAGATAATTCATGGGGGTACCTGACGCTATAAAAACCTGCGGCGATCCTAAAAAAAATTACTGGCTACCGATCTGCATCACCGACGCTAAGGCAGCGATCAGAAAAATGATCGCTTAGCGACGGCGGTGCTAGGGGGTGAAAGGGTTATCTGGGGGGTGATCAGGGGGTTAAACCTTTATTAGGGGGGGTTAGGGGGCTACACTGGACCTAAAACTAAATGTAGTGACACTTTTAAGCCCTGTACACACGATCAGTTTGACTGATGAAAACCGTCCGATGGATTGTTTTCATCAGACAAACCGATCGTGTATGGGACCCATCAGTCTTTTTCCCATCGGTTTTAAAAAATAGAACATGTTTTAAAATTATCTGATGGATAAAAAACCGATGGCAATTTCCGATCGTCTGTGGGGAAATCCATCAGATAAAAAACCCAAGCATGCTCAGAATCAAGTCGACACATGCTCAGTAGCATTGAATTTCATTTTTCTCAGCTCATCGGAGTGTTTTACGTCACCACGTTTGGAACGGTCGGTTTTTTGACTGATGGTGTGTAGGCAAGACTGATGGAAAACAGTTTCATCAGATTTCTGATGGACAAATCCATCAGACGAAAATCCATAGGATATCTGATCGTGTGTACAGGGCTTTACAGTCACAAATGTCACTGATTGCAGTGATCAGTAAATAAATGGTCACTGCAATCAGTGACACTGTGACTGGGGGCTAGGGGGTGATCTGGGGGGGCGATTTGTGTGCCTATGTGTCCTGGTGTCAGTGTAGTGTTAGTGTACTGACCTGTGTGTCTTCTCTTATACGGCGCTCGGTATATGTGAGCGCCGCATGAGAGATGACATCACTTCCTCCTGCTTCCTCTGCCTGTGTTTACATTACACAGCAGAGGAAGCATTTCCATTCGCCGGGAGCGATAGCGGGGGGGTGGCCGGAATCGAACGGCCGTCCCCTCATGTCGGATCGCTCCCCAACGAATACCGACCGCTCACTGTATAGGAGGGGGGTCCGATCGGACCCCCCAACTGTACAAAGGCAATCACGTACACTGTACGTGATTGTGCCTGTCGGTGCCATTCTGCCGACGTACATATACAGTGAGCGGTCGTTAAGTAGTTAATCACATGCAGATGAAACTATGAGCGTATTTCAAATGGCCACACAAATTTGGGATCATAGGAGACATAAAAGACGCTTGGGTGGGAGAACATATGTGAAATCAGCCCTAGTTTTGGGTCCAGAGCTATGAAACATATCAATCCTTTATGAATAAGTAATAAATAAGAAGTGCATGTCTTACCTCCTTCCCAGCTTCCTGAAATCCTCGGTTGGTATCAGTAACCTGGACCTTTAAAAAAAAAGATTTTGCCTTGGTTAGAGAAATAAGCACACAGTGCTCTAATGTAACTGCTCACCCTTGTAATCAGATCATGATTCATGAGGAACTTAGAACAAAGCAGGGCAAATTCAAATTAACTCTACAGTTTGAACTTGAACTTTTAACCACAAAGGCCTTTTGTTGCCTTTAATTACTTATGACAGTTCGGACTAACAGATTCCGTGGCAAACTTCTCAAATTTACTTGGGATTTTTGAACTCTTCTTGTTCCTGTGGGTCTGTCAAACAATTCAAATCATTGACCCAATTGGCCACTGGTCCCTTTTTGATAACCTCAATGAGGTCTATGCTCCATTCATTGTCCGCGAAAGATGGCGATGGCATTTTTCTTGTAATTAAACATTCATACTTTGCTGAATGCAAACATTGGGTGGCTGATTCACATCAAAAGTGAAAATCTACAAACCCCAGCAAGATTTTTTCAGGCTGCAGGTGCAGCCAGAGCGCGACCTCATTTTTTCCCACATATTGAGTGACCCATTAGGTCATCGTACTAAGGAAGCGCATTCGGATGGATTCAAAATCTCATTAATTTCAGAACAATGTTGTTCAATGAACTCATTGACGCTGCGTTTTGTCCCCTGTTATCTGAATATCATTTAGATAATGGTTTGCCAATCACAGGCTCTGCTGAACTGCGCTCGACTTGTCTGCTGCCCACATTTGTGTTCTTCAGAAGTGTAAAAAGAGCTAAAAGGGTTGGTACAGTGTGACCTCTGCTGAAGCTCCTAACACTTCTCTGGAAGACGAAGCGTAATCTTTATAAAAAGCTAAAACACTAAAGCACAATTACCAGCGGTATCCCACACGTAATTGAAAATCCTAGCTGGCTCCCAATGGGTACAAATGTAATTTGGCAGGGCCTGCTGGAAGGAAATGAAAAGAGGAAAAAATGTTTTGTGTGTTTTGCTAAAACTTGACAGCGACATTGACGCACCTGCAGAACAAATGTTCTTCTTGATAAAAATGGGGGCTCAAGACTATTGATGTGCAGGTGTTGACCCACACAAGGGACCGTCCATGACGCAGGAGTCAACTGCATGTACGTGCAAAAAACATTGCTTGGATTGGAACAATGGAAAAGATAGTGAGCTAATGAGGATTTTATTATTAATGGGCAAGGCTAGGAAAAAGAGGGTTTCTACTTGTTCCCGTATACATCAGTGCCATGCAGTCAGCAGGCAAGTGGCCACACAGAGCTTTCTAAGGCCATCAACTTTTTTGAAACCATCAAAGATTCTATTAATGATCCAAAATTTGTTCATTAAAGAGTGTTCTCACACTAGGGTGTACATACCGTACCCTAACACATTGGAACCTCAAAGTCCAGGTTCCCAAGACAGTCTGTCATTAATAAGGGGGGGGGATCTATTTGGTAGTTCATTGGGCTAAAGCCTAGTACTCACGACTGAGAATCTCGTCGTAAAAAAAAACATGTTTTTTCTCGACGAGATTCTTGTCAAGCTTGACGGGATTCTTGTCAAGCTTTCCTTGCATACACACTGTCTATTCCAAATCTTGACGTTGTAAAGCGCGGTCACATACAACACGTACGACGGCAGTATAAAGGGGAAGTTCGATTCCAATGGCGCCACCCCTTGGGCTGCTTTTGCTGATCTCGTGTTACTGCGTGTTAGTAAAAGTTTGGGGAGAGACGATTCGCGCTTTTCAGTCTTCATGCTTTCAGTTCGTTTTAGCGCGACGAATGTGCTATCTCCATTAAGAACGCTAGTTTTACCAGAAGGAGCGCTCCCGTCTTATACTTGATTCTGAGCATGCGCGATTTTTTAAGACTCGGAAAAGCATACACACGACCGATTTTCTCGTCGGGGAACAGGCCGTCGAGAATCCCGACGAGAAAAACGAGAATCCTGACGAGAAAATAGAGAGCAGGTTCTCTATTTTTCTCGTCGAGATTCCCGGCAGTTTTCTCGACGAGAAACCATACACATGAACGTTTTTCTCGGCAAGAAATCTCTCCCAACTGTTTTCTTGTTGTTTCTTGCCGAGAAAAACGGTTGTGTGTACGAGGCCTATGGCTCTGTAACACCAGGGCTAAAATCTACTACACTATACAGAAATCGGTCAGTTCAGAAGAAACCGGATCAAATTAGATGTAGATGGCCACACACTCCATAAGGTTGCCAATACGGTTATGAGTAGGCATTATATTTTGCATGAAACACGTTAACATTCATCTCCTTGTGCTTGTAGTGCTGTCATGATTTCATTTTTCTATTTTTGATACCTATCAATAAAGTGTAGACATCCATCTGGAGTGTGTGGCCACCTACCTCTTATTTGTTCCTGCTGATCTCGGAGGTGAGCCGGGTGGGCCCCTCTGTTTTTGGATGTTAGACAAGGCGTTACACACCTTAAGCAGTGTTTACCTATAGTTCATTGTCAGCAGGAACCGGTCGACTTTTGGCCCATGTGCACAGCTGTCTGTTCTACAGAATCCAATCTCACGACTGGCTTCTGTCGAATGGGCATGCTGGAAAACCAGAATCCAAACTGCATTTGATCAGTGTGCTCTTTGGGGGGCAGTCCCCCTGTCACAGGCACAGCAGGGAGATTGCTGCACTAACATTGCTTACGTTGGTACTTTAGGACAGAGAAAGGGACTGAGGACAGAGAATCCCTTTCTCTGCAGCCTCAGCTGCACTGGTCAGTGAATGAATGGTAAGCACTCTGTGTGCCGGGTGAATCCCAGATGGGTGGCAACCCTAACAGTGCCCATTTTTCAAGCTATGAACAAACAAGGGGAGAGAAGGTAGAAATTCAAGGTGCCAACCATTTCATAAGTGGCCACTGAACAATGGTCAAACTTTACTAGTAGAAATTTTGCCTGAATGCTTTTATCTACAGATGGTGGAAGAGTGTTCACATAACCTAAACAAGTGTTTTCCAAACCTGTTCTTAAAGCGTAACTGCAGTTTTGTTGAGAAAAAAACATTCTATGTACATTGGCAAGGATTATCACAACCTTTGTTGCAGATTCCTAACTTTTGTTACTCTGAAGAAATCCCTGTATGTTCCTCTGTGATGAGTGGGTCTAATGGGAGTGTTTTTTTTTTAATTATCTATCAGCTGTGCAACAGCAGAGCACTAATGGGGAAATCTGCTGGACCTGCATCCATTTAGACGTGTTCCTACAGGGAGTATCTCACCAAAAATGTAATTGGGGATGCCTGAAATCTGACTTATATCTTAGGCAGACTTGTGGGAAAAATTGGTGAGCCAATTACACAAGCAGGAAATTATGTTTCTGGGGAGTGGTCAGTACACACTGTGTACAGAACAAATCCAGGCAGCCATATTGCATTGCATTTACAGAAAATTGCAGCGGCTGCAGATTGAAAAGAAAGGTAACTTTTAAAGGGGTTGTAAAGGTACATGTTTTTTCACCTTAATGCATTCTATGCATTAAGGTGGAAAAAAAAAACGAGCATTAGCGCCCCCCCAGCCCCCGTTTACTTACCTGACCCCTTGAAAGTCCCACGCCGTGAACGCGCTGGCTTCTTGGCCGGGCTTCTGGCTCATTCATTGGTTGATTGAAAGCAGCACAGCCATTGGCTCGCGCTGCTGCCAATCACATCCAATGACGCGCCGGGGGGCGGGGCCGAGTGATACAGTGAGCGGTTATGGCCGCCGGCTGCATCACGGGAGCGCGCCCGCAAGAACTTTCCACCATGCGAGAGAGTTCTTGCGGGGGGAGCCGGGACAGCCGCCGAGGGACCCCAGAAGACCAGAACGAGCTGCACAGTGGAGGTAAGTATAACATGTTTGTTATTTTACTACCTTTAATAGCATTTAATTACAAAATGACTTGTGTCGCAATTGTATACGCTATATATTATACTTTCTTTATTTGCTATTTTTTTCCCCTACGAAAGTGGAGTTACCCTTTAAGTTCCACCAACTGTGCAAAGTCTGCAGCCAACTTAAAGTGGAGTTCCACCCAAAAGTGTAACTTCCGCTTTAAAGTTCCAGCAAAAAAAAAAAAATTTGAAGTCAGTAGCTACAAATACTGCAGCTGCTGACTCTTAATATTAGGACACTTACCTGTCCAGGGCGCCCGCGATGTTGGCACCCGAAGCCGATCTGTCCCTCAGCTCTCGGGTGCTGCCGCCTCTATCTTCGGTAAGGGAATCAGGAAGTGAAGCCTTCACTTCCTGGTTCCCTACTGCGCATGCGCGAGTCGCACTGTGCGTTGTGAGTGGTCCCTGCTGTCATCTGGGACCTGTGCATCTCCCAGAAGACAGTGGGGGGGGGGGGCGGAGGAGAGGCCGGACATGGCGTAGATTGCTGCGGATACTGCGGCGATCTATGCCTGGAAGTGGGAGCAAATACCTGTATTATACAGGTATCTGCTCCCCCTCCCTCCTGAAAGGTGCCAAATGTGACACCGGGGGGGGGGGGGGAGGATTCCAAAAAGCGGAAGTTCCATTTTTGGGTGGAACTCCGCTTTAAGGACTCCTAGCCCCCTGACATGCCACATTTGGTATGTCATTTCTTGGGGGGGGAAGTGGGTACCTAGTTTTGACAGGTACCCAGCTCCCACTCCTGCTCGTGATGCCTAGGCGGCTCCACCTCTCCCCTGCCCTCCCTGCAATCTTCTGGAACACGTTACAGATCCCAGAAGATTGCTCAGCCATTCAGGATGCGCAGCGCGACTCGCACATGCCCAGTGCGCACCGGACTGTGAAGCCGCAAGCTGATACACACGGCTGCCCACACTAGTGATGCCGGCGCCGGGGTGAGGCAGGGGAGAGAACAGGGGCTTGGGGTGGCTGCATCGCTCGACCGTGGGACATGGGAGTGTGTGTTTATTTAAAGTCAGCAGCTACACTTTTTGAAGCTGCTGACTTTTAAAAACAGAAAAACTAGTGGAACTCCACTTTAACATGTGCAAAGACTGAGTAATTCATGGTAACTACTTGTGTAGCTATTCGCAATACATTCATTTTTGGTAGCAGTTGAGGATAAGTTTGGGATACACAACAGCTCTGCAGCAGTTAACAAGGGTGTTTGCATGCTTTTAATCCTATGATGACCAGGCGCCAATGAAGCCTAGATGCCACATTTAGCTGCATCAGTTTTTGCTAATTAACTTGCTTCTAACTATGATTAACTTGCCTACCAAAATAATTATTACATCGCTTTAAGGACATATTCAGCTATTATTTTGTACGCTTTTTTAACGAAAAACACTTCTTTTTATACTATAGACTGACAAAAAAGTTAATTTTATTAAATAAGTTTATCATTATTTTATTTTATTTACTTTATATTGTTATTTCAATTAATCTATTATTGTTTTTTAATGCTTTAATTGTATGTGATAAATTTACAGTGGCTTAGCAGTTAGTACTTCTGCCCTCCTGTATTAGGGGCGTTGCTTTTAATCCCAACCAAGATGCCACCTGCATAGAGTTTGAATGTTCACCCTTTCCTCTGGGTACTCCGGTTTCCTCCCACACTCAGAAGCCATGCTGGTAAGATAATTGGCTTCTGTGTAAATTGGAACTAGTATATGTATGTATGTATGTGAGGGAGAGACCTTAGATTGTAAGCTCCTTGAGGGCAGGGACCGATGTAAATGTACAAAATTTAAAGCGCTGCGTAACATTTCAACTTTATAGAAATACTGTAAATAAATAAAATACAGTATTTAATAGGGTCACACTGCCATCTGCAGGTTACAGTGGCAACTGAAGGCTCATCATTTATTGTAAATGAACGTCTAGCCAGCATGTCATCAGTATTATTATTATACAGGATTTATATAGAGCCTACATTTTGCACAGTGCTTTACAATATAAATATAATATAAAGTACATTACAATACAGTTCAATACACAAGGAAAAGGAGGGCTCTGCTCATGAAGTATACAATCTAAAGAGAGGGGGAAATGGTATAAAAGGTAATAGTTGCGGGGGATAATGATGGGAGATGGCAGAAGTACAGTTTTTAGGTGGAGGAGGGGTAGGCTTCCCTGAATAAATGAGTTTTCAAGGATCGTCTAAGGACAGGGTAGGAACTAACCAACATAATGGGGTAGGGAGTTCCAGAGGATGGGAGAGGTTCTGGAGAAGTCCTAGAGAGGAGGTAACAAGGGAGCTAGAGAGCAAAATGTCTTGGGAGGAGCGGAGAGGATGATGTGGGCGATATCAGCAGATGAGGTTGGTGATGTAGCTAGGGCTTTGTATGTTGTGGTTAGTATTTAGAATTTTATACGTTGGGTAGTGGAAGTCAGTGAAGTGATTGGCAGAGAGGGTCAGCAGCCATGAATCGGTTAGTAAGTTATATAGGTCTAGGAGAAGTATTCATAATACAGCTGTGGCCGAAAGTTTTGAGAATGACACAAATATTAATTTTCACAAAGTCTGCGGCTTCAGTGTTTTTAGATCTTTTTGTCAGATGTTACTATGGTATACTGAAGTAGAATTACAAGCATTTCATAAGTGCCAAAGGCTTTTATTTACAATTACATTAAGTTTATGCAAAGAGTCAATATTTGCAGTGTTGACCCTTTTTTTTCAATTCGCCTTGGTATGCTGTCAATCATCTTCTGGGCCACATCCTGACTTATTCTTAAATACTGTATTTATTGGCGTATAACACTCACTGTGTGTTATACGCAGGGGGCTGTGGAAAGTTTTTTCCTGAAACTTCCCTCTTAAAGTTAGGGTGCGTGTTATACGCCTGTGCGTGTTATACACCAGTAATCAATGCTTGGAGTTTATCAGAATTTGTGGGGTCTTTTTGTTCACCTGCCTCTTGAGGACTGACAAGTTCTCAATGGGATTAAGGTCTGGGAAGTTTTCTGGCCATGGACCCAACATTTTGATATTTTGCTCCCAAGCCACGTAGTTATATCTTTCGCCTTATGGTGCTCCATCATGCTGGAAAAGGCACTGTTCCTCACCAAACTGTTCTTGGATGGTTGGGAGAAGTTGCTCTCAGGGATGTTTTGGTACCATTCTTTATTCATAGCTGTGTTCTTAGGCAAAATTGTGAGTGAGCCCACTCCTTTGGCTGAGAAGCAACCCCACACATGAATGGTCTCAGGATGCTTTCCTGTTGGCATGACACAGGACTGGTGATAGCGCTCACCTTTTCTTCTCCGGACAATGTTTTTTCCGGATGCCCCAAACAGTCAGAAAGAGGATTCATCAGAGAACATGACTTTACCCCAGTCCTCAGCAGTCCAATCCCTGTACCTTTTTATAATATCAGTCTGTCCCCTGATGTTTTTCCTGGAAAGAAGTTGCTTCTTTGCTGTCCTTCTTGACGCCAGGTCACCCTCCAAAAGTCTTCGCCTCACTGTGCGTTAAGATGCGCTTACACTTGCCTGCTGCCATTCCTGAGCAAGCTCTGCACTGGTGGTGCCCCAATCCCGCAGCTGAATTAACTGTAGGAGACGGTCCTGGAGCTTGCTGGACTTTCTTGGGCACCCTGAAGCCTTCTTCACAAATGCAGTGGAAATTTAGTTTTCATGGGATTAAGTTCATTTTCATGGCAAAGAGGGACTTTGCAAATAATTGCAATTAATCTTATTACTCCTCATAACAATCTGGAGTATATGCAAATTTCCATCATAAAAACTGAGGCTGCAGACTTTGTGAAAATTAAGATTTGTGTCATTCTCAAATTTTTTGGCCACGGCTGTAGACTGAAAGGGGGGATAAGCTGTGTAAAGGTAGGCCAGTGAGGAGGGAGTTGTAGTAGTCAAGGCGGAAGATAACCAAGGAGTGAATAAGTTGTTTTGCAGTGTCAATAGTGAAGAAGAGGCGAATTCTGGAAATGTTGCGGCGGTTAACACGGCAAGTTTTAGCCAGTGACTGGATATGGGGCCCGAAAAAGAGGTCAAAGTCTAGGATTATACCTACTACCCGGACACATGTGGAGGAACCAATAATTGTGCTATCGATCTCAATGGTAAAGTCATGATGGGGGGGGGGGTGGTCAGGTAGGAGTTGTACGAATTAATAATTGTCTAAAAACATCCACAAAATATAAAAAATAGGCTTGATTATCATGTTTCCATTACCGCCATCTGATTCCTCCTGTATTGAATTGTATTGTAATTATACTGTCTGCCCTCATGTTGTAAAGCGCTGCACAAACTGTTGGCCCTATATAAATCCTGTATAATAAAATTATAATAATAATCACAGACAACAACAAAATGCCAAAAACAATATTCCGTTGCTAAAAACTTTGGTGCATCTCTATTGGAAAGTACAGTATCTCACAAAAGTAAGTACACCCCTCACATTTATTATATCTTTTCATGTGACAACACTGAAGAAATTACACTTTCCTATAATGTAAAGTAGTGAGGGTACAGTTTGTATAACAGTGTAAATTTGCTGTTCCCTCAAAATAACTCACACAGCCATTAATGTCTAAACCGCTGGCAACAAAAGTGAGTACACCCCTAAGTGAAAATGTCCAAAATTGGGGCCAAAGTGTCAACATTTTGTGTGGTCACCATTATTTTCCAGCTCTGCCTTACCCCTCTTGGGCATGGAGTGCACCAGAGCTTCACAGGTTGCCACTGGGGTCCTCTTCCACTCCTCCATGATGACATCACAGAGCTGGTGGATGTTAGAGACCTTGTGCTCCTCCACCTTCTGTTTGCAGATGCCCAACAGATGCTCAATTGGGTTTAGGTCTGGAGACATGCTTGGCCAGTCCATCACCTTTACCCTCAGCTTCTTTAGCAAGGCAGTGGTTGTCTTGGAGGTGTTTGGGGTCGTTTGTTTGGAATACAGCCCTGCGGCCCAGTCTCTAAAGGGGGATCATGCTCGGCTTCAGTATGTCACAGTACATGTTGGCATTCATGGTTCCCTCAATGAACTGTAGTTCCCCAGTGCCATCAGCACTCATGCAGCCCCAGACCATGACAATCCCACCACCATGCTTGTCTGTAGGCAAGACACGCTTGTCTTTGTACTCCTCACCTGGTACCGCCACACACGCTTGACACCATCTGAACCAAATAAGTTTATCTTGGTCATCAGACCACAGGACATGGTTCCAGTAATCCATGTCCTTAGTCTGCTTGTCTTCATCAAACGGTTTACAGGCTTTTTTGTGCATCATCTTTAGAAGAGGCTTCCTTCTGGGACGACAGCCATGCAGACCAATTTTATGCAGTGTGCGGCGTATGGTCTGAGCACTGACAGCCTGCCCCCCCACCCCTTCAACCTCTGCAGCAATGCTGGCAGCACTCATACGTCTATTTCCCAAAGACAACCTCTGGATATGACGCTGAGCACGTGCACTCAACCTCTTATGTCCACCGTGGCAAGGTCTGTTCTGAGTGGAACCTGTCCTGTTAGACCGCTGTATGGTCTTGGCCACCGTGCTGCAGCTCAGTTTCAGGGTCTTTGCAATCTTCTTATAGCCTAGGCCAGTGTTTCTCAACTCCAATCCTCAAGGCGCCCCAACAGGTCATGTTTTCAGGATTTTCCTCAGATGAAACGGCTGTGGTAATTTCTAAGGCAGTGAAACTGATCAAATCACCTGTGAAAAATAATGGAGAGCCTGAAAACATGACCTGTTGGGGCACCCTGAGGACTGGAGTTGAGAAACACTGGCCTAGGCCATCTTTATGTAGAGCAACAATTCTTTTTTTCAGACCCTCAGAGAGTTCTTTGCCATGAGGGGCCATGTTGAACTTCCAGTGACCAGTATGAGAGAGTGAGAGAGATAACACCAAATGTAACTCACCTGCTCCCCATTTACACCTGAGACCTTGTAACACTAACGAGTCACATGACACCAGGGAGGGAAATTGCCTACTTGGGCCCAATTTGGACATTTTTACTTAGGGGTTGTACTCACTTTTGTTGCCAGCAGTTTAGACATTAATGGCTGTGTGTTGATTTATTTTGAGGGGACAGCAAATTTACAATGTTATACAAGCTGTACACTCACTACTTTACATTGTAGCAAAGTGTAATTTCTTCAGTGTTGTCACATGAAAAGATATAATACAATATTTACAACAATGTGAGGGGTGTACTCATTTTTGTGAGATACTGTATATCATATTTAAACTGTTTTTTTTTTTTGTACCTTTCTTCAGTTACTTCCTAGTTTCCAGGCCTAGGCAAATGATGTCATACATCCCAGGAGTCTTCAGGAGAGAAGGAGGGTTTTTTTCTCAGCCAAGCACACCTTCCTGCATGCATGCCTGAGCTAAGGGAATATAGATTCTGGGAAGCAATTGCTACATGAACCATTTGCCCCTACTCAAGATGGCCACAGCCAGAAATGCTAGGGGGGGTGTTTTCAAAGTGATTTCTCAGAAAAACAAAACAGGGAGACATAGAAGGATGGATGAGTTTGCTTTGAACATTAAAAATGAATAAAATAGCGCTTTGGGTTTGTGGTGCTCAGATACATTGTAGTTCCGACTTATTAGAGAGGGGAAAATAGAAGAATCCTCACCTTAAGCTTTTCAGCATCAGCCCTGACTTTTAGGAGTTCATTAATTGCATCCACAAATCCCTGATGGTGAAAATTGCACATTTTTTCAATTTCCCGGTCATGATTACGAATCCGGGTGTCCAGCTTTTCCATAAATCTTTGGTGGGCATTTGGCTGGTCATCATAGACAGAGCTGTGGAGACATAAGATGTATGTGGTTACTGACAGGGTAAAAGTCACTTTGATGCTTGGATCTTCTCCCCCAGGCAGCCCTGCACAATAAACTTTAGTGACGGAGCTGATGGCATCACAAGGATAGAAAACCCAAACTAATAAAAAGGCATTCATTGTAAAAAAAATTAAACGTTTATTTATTGTACACTGGGAAAGGGAGTTAAGGGTTCAAAGTGGTCAGGATCTTGGCGTTCAGTTCAGCGGCCAATCATACATTACCAGATGAGATGTGGCTTTTTTTTTTATTTTTTTTTTACAGTTAAGAAATATGTATTTTATCATCAATGACATTGAAGGTGTCAGTTCATACTGTGGGGTTGTTTTACTAAAACTGGAGAGTACAAAATCTGGTGCAGTTCTGCATAGAAACCAATCAGCTTCCAGGTTTTAGCCCAGGTTCACATTGATGCTACTATGAAATCGCGCTACTTTACTTAAAATAGCGCGATTTCAAATTATCAAGGTCAGGGCGATATCAGGTGCTACTTGATAGACATCTGTGTGGCTTCATACACAAATATCTATTGAAGACGCACCTGAAATCTGCAAAAGTAGTGCAGGAACCACTCTTGCAAATCGGTGCAGCACCGCAAAATCTGTGTCGCACCCATTGAAACAGTGCCATTGCCGCCAATAGGCTGTGACCTATCATGCGATTTGATCTCTCAAATCGCATGGCAAATCGCTCAATGTGAACCTAGGCTTATTGTCAAAGCTTAATTGAACAAGCTGGTCTTAGAATTTGATTGGCTGTCATGCACAGCTGCAGCAGATTCGGTGTGCTCCAGTATTAGAAAATCAACCCCCTGTATACATCTACATTTCCTGTAAATTATCTTTTAAATGAATGCCACATTTTGTCATCGCAATACATCGAGGTTGATTTACTAAAACTAGAGCATGTATGGTAGCCAATCAGCTTCTAACTTCAGCTTGCTCAATTAAGCTTTAATAATAAAACCTGGAAGCTGATTGGCTACCATGTACAACTGCACTAGATTTTGCACTTTTCAGTTTTAGTAAACCATCCCCATTGTTCATACATTCTGAGGATTGCCTGGGGGGATTCGGTCAAGGTGTGTCTGATCGACCATCTGAGGTGGGCAGAGCGTCAAGTCGTCACTCAGGTATGTCTATCATGCTTGTCAGGTTGTGTCTGCCTGTTAAAGGACCTGTCCTCTATTTACATAAATCTTCTCTCATCTGTCACCATAGTCCTCGGTGTCTGTCACCTTCTCTGTCCCTCATTGTCTGTCAGTCTGTACTCATCCATCTTCATCTGTGTCTGCCAATATCCATCAGTCTGTGTCCATTCATCATCATCTGTGTATGGCTGGCCATAGATGGCTTGAATTTCGTCCAATTCGGCCATAAATCCAAGCCATAGGTGGCCCTACAGGTACCACTCAGTGCAACAGAAGTCGATTGAAAAATTAACAGAGCCAGGTGGAAAATGATCGGCCAAAGAGGGACTGCATTCTATCAGATGTCATTCTATCAGACGCATTCTATCAGATGTCATTCTATCAGACGCATTCTATCAGATGTCATTCTATCAGATGCATTCTATTTAGACGCATTCTATCAGGCGCATTCTATCAGATGTCATTCTATCAGACGCATTCTATCAGACTAGACGCATTCTATCAGATGTCATTCTATCAGACTAGACGCGTTCTCTCAGACGCATTCTATCAGACGCATTCTATCAGACGCATTCTATCAGATGTCTTTCTCTCAGACGCATTCTATCAGATGTCATTCTATCAGACGCATTCTATCAGATGTCATTCTATCAGACTAGACACGTTCTCTCAGACGCATTCTATCAGATGTCATTCTATCAGACTAGACGCATTCTATCAGACGCGTTCTCTCAGACGCGTTCTCTCAGACGCGTTCTCTCAGACGCGTTCTCTCAGACGCATTCTCTCAGACGCATTCTCTCAGACGCATTCTCTCAGACGCATTCTCTCAGACGCGGTCTCTCAGACGCGTTCTATCAGACGCGTTCTCTCAGACGCGTTCTCTCAGACGCGTTCTATCAGACGCGTTCTCTCAGACGCATTCTATCAGACGCATTCTATCAGACGTATTCTATCAGACGCATTCTATCAGACGCATGCTATCAGATGTCATTCTATCAGACGCATTCTATCAGATGTCATTCTATCCGACGCATTCTATCAGACTAGACGCATTCTATCAGATGTCATTCTATCAGACTAGACGCGTTCTCTCAGACGCATTCTATCAGATGTCATTCTATCAGACTAGACGCATTCTATCAGATGCATTCTCTCAGACGCATTCTATCAGACGCATTCTATCAGACGCATTCTATCAGATGTATTCTATCAGATGTATTCTATCAGATGCGTTCTATCAGATGTCATTCTATCAGACGCATTCCATCAGACGCATTCCATCAGACGTGTTCTATCAGACTAGACGCATTCTATCAGACGCATTCTATCAGACTAGACGCATTCTCTCAGACGCATTCTCTCAGACGCATTCTATCAGATGTATTCTATCAGATGTATTCTATCAGATGCGTTCTATCAGATGTCATTCTATCAGACGCATTCTATCAGACGCATTCTATCAGACGCATTCTATCAGACTAGACGCATTCTATCAGATGTCATTCTATCAGACTAGACGCGTTCTCTCAGACGCATTCTATCAGACGCATTCTATCAGATGTCTTTCTCTCAGACGCATTCTATCAGATGTCATCCTATCAGACGCATTCTATCAGATGTCATTCTATCAGATGTCATTCTATCAGACACATTCTATCAGATGTCATTCTATCAGACGCATTCTATCAGACGCATTCTATCAGACGCATTCTATCAGACTAGACGCATTCTATCAGATGTCATTCTATCAGACTAGACACGTTCTCTCAGACGCATTCTATCAGATGTCATTCTATCAGACTAGACGCATTCTATCAGACGCGTTCTCTCAGACGCATTCTATCAGACGCATTCTCTCAGGCGCATTCTATCAGACGCATTCTATCAGACGCATTCTATCAGATGTCATTCTATCAGATGTCATTTTATCAGACGCATTCTATCAGACTAGACGCATTCTATCAGATGTCATTCTATCAGACTAGACACGTTCTCTCAGACGCATTCTATCAGATGTCATTCTATCAGACTAGACGCATTCTATCAGACGCGTTCTCTCAGACGCATTCTCTCAGACGCATTCTCTCAGACGCATTCTCTCAGACGCATTCTATCAGACGCATTCTATCAGACGCATTCTATCAGATGTCATTCTATCAGACTAGACGCGTTCTCTCAGACGCATTCTATCAGATGTCATTCTATCAGACTAGACGCATTCTATCAGACGTATTCTATCAGATGTCTTTCTCTCAGACGCATTCTATCAGATGTCATTCTATCAGACGCATTGTATCAGATGTCATTCTATCAGATGTCATTCTATCAGACGCATTCTATCAGATGTAATTCTATCAGACTAGACACGTTCTCTCAGACGCATTCTATCAGATGTCATTCTATCAGACTAGACGCATTCTCTCAGACGCATTCTCTCAGACGCATTCTCTCAGACGCGTTCTATCAGACGCGTTCTCTCAGACGCGTTCTCTCAGACACATTCTATCAGATGCATTCTATCAGACGTATTCTATCAGACGCATTCTATCAGACGTATTCTATCAGACGCATGCTATCAGATGTCATTCTATCAGACGCATTCTATCAGATGTCATTCTATCAGATGTCATTCTATCAGACGCATTCTATCAGACTAGACGCATTCTATCAGATGTCATTCTATCAGACTAGACGCGTTCTCTCAGACGCATTCTATCAGATGTCATTCTATCAGACTAGACGCATTCTATTAGATGCATTCTCTCAGATGCATTCTATCAGACGCATTCTCTCAGACACATTCTATCAGATGCATTCTATCAGATGTATTATATCAGATGTCATTCTATCAGACGTGTTCTATCAGACGCGTTCTATCAGATGTCATTCTATCAGACGCATTCTATCAGACGCATTCTATCAGACGCATTCTATCAGACTAGACGCATTCTATCAGATGTCATTCTATCAGACGCGTTCTATCAGATGTCATTCTATCAGACGCATTCTATCAGACGCATTCTATCAGACGCATTCTATCAGACGCATTCTATCAGACGCATTCTATCAGACGCATTCTATCAGACTAGACGCATTCTATCAGATGTCATTCTATCAGACTAGACAAGTTCTCTCAGACGCATTCTCTCAGACGCATTCTCTCAGACGCATTCTATCAGATGTCTTTCTCTCAGACGCATTCTATCAGACACATTCTATCAGATGTCATTCTATCAGACGCATTCTATCAGATGTCATTCTATCAGACACATTCTATCAGATGTCATTCTATCAGACGCATTCTATCAGACTAGACGCATTCTATCAGATGTCATTCTATCAGACTAGACACGTTCTCTCAGACGCATTCTATCAGATGTCATTCTATCAGACGTATTCTATCAGACGTATTCTATCAGACGCATTCTATCAGATGTCATTCTATCAGACGCATTCTATCAGATGTCATTCTATCAGACTAGACGCATTCTATCAGACGCGTTCTCTCAGACGCATTCTCTCAGACGCATTCTCTCAGACGCATTCTCTCAGACGCATTCTATCAGACGCATTCTATCAGACGCATTCTATCAGACGCATTCTATCAGACGCATTCTATCAGACGTATTCTATCAGACGTATTCTATCAGATGTATTCTATCAGACGTATTCTATCAGATGTCATTCTATCAGATGTCATTCTATCAGACGTGTTCTATCAGACGTGTTCTATCAGACGTGTTCTATCAGACGCGCTCTATCAGACGCGCTCTTTCAGACGCATTCTATCAAATGCATTCTATCAGATGCAGCGCTTCTGTATTGGATCAGTCAGGGGTGCCGCGGCTGCTGAACACAACAATCAGCAGTGTACAGACCTCCATCCACACTCTCAGCACAGATGGGGGAATCAGCTGATTGTCAAGCCGTGTATGACTAGTTCTATGTCTCCCAGTCTGTGAACATGTCCTAGTGTATTATAGGGAATAACGATCCCCCTGCAGGAGAGGTTTATTTTAGATTTCCATTCTCATTAGAAATGCATGCCACCTTGAATATGTAAAGGGCACTGGTTTCCTTGCTGATCTTTAATATTCCTATCATTTTTATTATCCCTGCATGCCAAAGAATGAATTCATTACCATGCTGAGTGCAAAGGGGTGCATGGTGTGGTGTGTTGAGTGTATTGGGGTAAATTATAAGGTGTCCTTTTTGTACACTGTGCTATACATGGCATACTCCACACTGCCCCATTCTGTACACTGTGCTTAAAGGGGTTGTAAAGGTTTGTTTTTTATTTTCTAAATAGGTTCCTTTAAGCTAGTGCATTGTTGGTTCACTTACCTTTTCCTTAGATTTCCCTTCTAAATGTTTTTTTCTTTGTTTTCTTTGTCTGAATTTCTCACTTCCTGTTCCTCCTCAGTAAGCTGTTCAGTAAGCTGTTCTGGCTGACTAAACACCGCTCGGATGATGGTGTGAAGTTTACTGAGGAGAAACAGTAAGTGAGAAATTCAGACAAAGAAAAAAAACATTTAGAAGGGAAATCTAAGGAAAAGGTAAGTGAACCAACAATGCACTAGCTTAAAAGAACCTATTTAGAAAATAAAAAACAAACCTTTACAACCCCTTTAAGATGGCATACTTCACACCAGGATGCCCTATTCTGTACACTGTGCTATGCAGACTGTAGTAATGTAGTCACCCTCTGTTGCTCGCTCCCAAGAAGGAATATGGACTATGGGATTTGTAGTGGGTATAAAGCAAAGAATATGGCTTAACACAGGGAAAAAACAAATCTCCAACAGCCAATGAAAGGACCGGGCTCAGTAAGGACATCAATATACTTCCCAGTGGTAGATATAAATAATGCAATCAGCTCATTCATTTCTAACTGGAGAAAGCTGCACATAGGAGATCACAAGGCAGGCAAAATACCCAACACTCTATGTAAGAGGCAAAAAGGACACAATTAAAAAAATGAATTCTAAAAACCAGAACAAGCAGTGAAGTTTAATATACATATAACCCAATGTGCGGCGCTCCCCCCAATTCATTTAAATTGATCCTACAAAATGTTAAATGACGCAATAAACTATATATATCTCCTAACAGTAAAAAAAATATCAC
Source organism: Rana muscosa (assembly GCA_029206835.1). NCBI lineage: Eukaryota > Metazoa > Chordata > Amphibia > Anura > Ranidae > Rana > Rana muscosa. The sequence goes on along the minus strand of CM055123.1, from coordinate 214,816,970 downwards.
ATCCCAAAATAACGTGCAAGTGCTCACTTATAATATATGTATACTCTCCAAATTAAAGTGCAAGTGCTCCATGTGTTTAAATACAGTCCTTAATAATATTCCAAACTGACGATGATAATAGTCCATAATAGCAGCAAAGAAATTGGTGAAATTGGTGTCTTCATGCAGTGTGCACACTCCCCCCCCAGCAGTGAAGTTTAGTTGGGATTGATAAATATTAGTAATAAACATCACATAAAAAAATCCATAAACTGAACTGATAAAAGTCATATAGTCTTTGTGCCAGAAACTAACATCAATGGACAGCCAGAGAGCGCCATCTTCTGGTAAAATGGACAAAGTACCAATATTTTTTAACAATTGAGAACGTTATAGAAATCACAAAGTGAATTAAACCCGTTGAATATTTAAAAGACAGTTTTTTATTCTATTGTTTTTATGGATGGTAATAAAAAAAATAAAAAAATAAAAAAATAAAGAACAACCAACAATCCAGAGAGTGACACAAAATGACAGTGTTGTCTTGTATAGATAAAAAATATATCAGTTTATGTTGCATCAAACATTAGCTTAGAAATCTTATATGAGCTTTAATATTAACCACTTAAGCCCCGGACCAATATGCAGCATAAAGACCAGGCCCCTTTTTGCGATTCGGCACTGCGTCGCTTTAACTGACAATTGCGCGGTCGTGCGACGTGGCTCCCAAACAAAATTGACGTCCTTTTTTTCCCACAAATAGAGCTTTCTTTTGGTGGTATTTGATCACCTCTGCAGTTTTTATTTTTTGCGCTATAAACAAAAATAGAGCGGCAATTTTGAAAAAAATGCAATATTTTTTACTTTTTGCTATAATAAACATCCCCCAAAAATATATATAAAAAAACTTTTATTTTCCTCAGTTTAGGCCGATACGTATTCTTCTACATATTTTTGGTAAAAAAAAACAAAAAAAACGCAATCAGCGTTTATTGATTGGTTTGCACAAAAGTTATAGCGTTTACAAAATAGGGGATAGTTTTATGGCATTTTTAAGAATTTTTTTATTTTTACTAGTAATGGTGGCGATCAGCAATTTTTTTTCGTGACTGCGACATTATGGCGGACACATCGGACACTTTTGACACATTTTTGGGACCATTGTCATTTTTATAGCGATCAGTGCTATAAAAAGGCACTGGTTACTGTAAAAATGACACTGGCAGTGAAGGGGTTAACCACTAGGGGCGCTGAAGGGGTTAAGTGTGCCTAAGGGAGTGATTCTCACTGTTAGGGGGTGTGACTACGAGTGACACATCACCGATCTCCGCTCTGATTACACAGAGCGGAGATCAGTGACAGTGTCAGTAGGCGAGCGGGGAGATGTTGTGTTTACACTAACATTTCCACGCTCCATCCCTCCGTGAGATGATCGCCGGGATCCCCGCGGTGATCGAGTCCGCGGGACCCGTGGTCCGACTCACGGGGAAGGTAGTGGAGTCGCGAGCGCGCCTCCGGCAGCACGCGTGCGACCCCCACGTCGGGCAGTTAAAGGGGACGAACAGGTACGTTAATGTGCCTGTCCGTGCCATTCTGCCGACGTATATCTACTGGAGGCGGTCGTTAAGTGGTTAAAAAGATCAATAAAATTAATTTTTTATAAGCTTGTCATTTTAAAATGATTGTAAACACGAAGACCCCTTTCACACTGGGATGTTTTTCAGGTTTTGTTTTTGGACAAAAAATAGCGTCTGTAAAGCGCCTCATATGCAGCCCCAGTGTGAGAGCCCGAGTGCTTTCACATTGGGACGGTGCGCTTGCGGGACGTTAGAAAAAGTCCTGCAAGCAGCATCTTTGGGACAGTTTGCGAGCTCTGTATACACCGATCCTCCACCGCCCCTGCCATTGGAATGCATGGGCAGCTCTGCTAAAGCGCCTGCAAATCGATTCGGCAGCCACGCTACACTGGCGCTTTTAACCCCTACTAGGCGGTTAAAAGCGCCCCACTCCCGCCCGAATAGCGGAGCCCAAAGCGCCGCTATAACAGTGGTAAAGCGCCACTAAAACTAGAGACGCTTTACAGCTACCGCCCCAGTGTGAAAGGGCTCTTGCATATACCCAGTGAAGTGATTGACCTCAGGTGATACACAGAGATAGACAAATCCTTCTACGTAAATTGTACCTGTTTATCTGCAATCTTCTCGTCTCTACAGCCATTCAAAGCCCAGAATTTATAAAGCTTGTCTGATATGTCAGAAAAATAGGGGCGGAGAACTGAAGTTACACTGCGGAGCTCAGTGGTGGGGAGTTCTGAGAGCTAATTGGAGGGAAGGGACACACTTCACACAGCACATAGGAACAGAGCTGAGGCTGTCAATCACAGGCTGTGTGCTGGAGATCCCTCCCCTGTCACCTTTTTTCTCTTGGTGTCAGGAAAACTCGTCAGAGGTGACTCATACTAATAGCAGCACAGGGGCTTAGTGGTTTGTGCTTCTTCCTTTTCCAGCACTGGGGTCCTCGCTTCTACCTACATGGAGTCTGTCCTGTGATTGTGTGGGTTTCCTCCGGGTACTTTGATTTCCTCCCCTAAGCACTATGTGGCTATAGAAATAAAAAAATAATCAAAGAAATCATCCTGAGTGAGAATACAGCCTGCTGTGTACCATCGGAAAACAAATGTGTCCTAAGCAATAAAATACCCCATTCCACGTTCTATTCATTAGCGCAGGAAGTTTTCATCCTGTGACAATAAACAATAGATGATCCAGTTCATATGTACTCAATGACAGAACACCAGTAGATGGGTCATTGGGTAAACAGTGGGGCATGTTGTGGATGTTGTATGTGATAAACACACACACCTGACACTGCCTAATAACCATAGACGGCCATGGAGGACTGTCTGTCCATATTAATAAAGCAATAAACCTTTCATACAATTTAATTAAATACATAATCCAAAGATAAGGGTTCAATAAACTGCACAATATCAAACTGTCATAAAAGTCACAAAACAATGCAGCAACAATAAAATGGTCATGTTACCAGCTTGGAGTATAAAACACACACAACAAAAATAGATGCTTCCAAAGAGGACCTGTCACCTACACCCAATAGATCCACAATGGAGCACGCTAGGCTAAGCACAAAATTCAACAATATATATGTCAATGGGGTGGATTTGCTAAAAGAGTAAAGTATGTTCACTTTGCACACAGAAAATTGCAATGCAATCATTTTAGTAAATATACGCTGCTAAATACCTTTTCTCATCAGCAGTTAGAGCAGTCTTATGACTTCCATCAGTTCCTGGTTAAAGCTTGTAGGAGGAGTTTTCATTCTCCTCTGACTGTCCTATGAGGCTGCAGGACCCCTGACCCTCTGTCTGGACAGTGCTGATTGGCCCTGTGACATTCTCCCATGAAAAAAAAAAATCTCTCTAGCAATACACACCAAACTGAGCATGTGCAGCTTGTCCCCTAGCCTCTGTTCTATCAGCAGATAGCTTGGGGACAGTGGAAAAGGGGGAGGATCAGAGAAGACAGGATCAAACAGCCTTTTTACACAATGCAGAGGATTAACCCCTTAGGTTCCACAGTGAGTATAACAAGCATGTTTTACTACATATACAGACTGATTTTACTGTTGTGGGTTTAGTAACACATTAATGCATTCGCTGCATTAATGTAAAAAACCTTCTGTATCCAGGTTCCCCTCCAGCACCCTTTATACTTACCTGAGTCTATTCTTATTCCAGCGCTGTGCATAAGAGCGGTGTCTCTCTCCCTCCTCACAGGGCAGATTGATAGCAGTGGAAGTCATTGGCTCCTGCTGCTGTTAACCAAATCCTATGACAAGAGAGCGGGGGGCAAGACAAAGTACTGTTGTCTGTATGGAAGCAGGCAGTACGGCCCGGGATTGAGCTTGCACTAGTACCCCCCTAGGGGAGGAGCCAAGAGCACCAGTGGGGGGCCCCAGAATGGGAGGATTGGGGCTGCTCTGTGCAAAACCTTTGCACAGAGTGGGTAAGTATACCATATTTCTTTTTTTTTAATCACTGACCCAAAACGCAGTATTAGTATTGTTGAATTTTTTTCTTTTACTTTCAAAATTAGTGCATATCCTCAGTCCATGCCTGTAGCTGCAGCGGCTGATTTTTGGCTCTTCATAACAGTTAGCGGGGAAAGCGATACATAAACTTTCTGCTGATTAAAAAAGTGAAAGAACATGTCCCTGGGCACCTTTTACAGTAGATGTGTATGTTCCAGGCAATGCATAGTATAGATTTCAGCTAAGCAGCATGCCCATCAGTTTGCTAGATTACAAAATCTGCTCCTAGAATTTTAATCAAGCCACTGATCAGCACGGCTAATATTTGCACCATCCAGTGGCCAGCAGGTAGGAACATGCTTGTCTAAAGGGTCACAGGGGATGTGCTCTTTCACTCAAGGTCATCAGTGGATCTGAAAGTATGACTAAAAAGGCAGATATTGAGAGCAGAATATATTGACATAAAGGAAATGGATGCAGGCAGGGAGCTCTGTAATGATTCTAAGGTACATTTAGTACAAAGCATTTTAAAGAACAGGATGAAACTGGAAACTAAAACTAGATGCATGTATGTGATTTTTGTTTTTTAACTTTAGTTAAACTTTAAAAAAAAAAAAAAACAGTATTTTGCTTGCATATGATTGGATGATGGGAGTCACCAGAGCTTTGCCACATTCATTAAGGCTGTCCATACACCGTGCAAATTTATTTCCTGCAACCACAGGTTGCAGGAAAGAAATTCACAAGATTCCCCCATCAACACAGACAGTACTGACAGGGGAATCAGCAATTGTCTTCTCCTGGCGGGGGGAGCGGGGAGAAGACATTGATTATTGCTAGCGGCTATAGCAGAGAATCCAGCTGGCAGGTTGGTATCTCAGCTGGTTCCTGCTGAACTGGCCAAGATTTGAACCATGTATGGCCAGCCTAAGGCAAGGGAAAATTCCCTTTTGGGCTTGGTTCACATATGAGCCCCATGCAGCTCCCAGCAGGGGTCCGCTGTGTGCTGGTTCACAGTTTCGGGTCCAATTTCAGCCCGAATTTTGGGAAACGGACCAAAACGCACCGAACCTGCTGTGGAGATATGTGAACCGGCTCCATAGATTGCTGGTCAAAATCTCCTGCTATTGTGAATCTCGCTATCACTGAGATTTGGGTTCTTGCACATCACATGGTAGACATTCCAGCAACAGGCGCCTCTCATTACTCGGGTTTTTCCTGTAATGACAAGCATTGGCCAACTATCCTGACATCCCCAAATGGACCTTGGTTTGGGTTCCCCAGAACCTTGAGAGCGACCATCAATCCCTCCACAATCGCATTATCCAGGATACACTCCACCACCTCCATATGGTCGCTGCCAACCTTGTCAATGTAAATCTTAATTTTCCATTCATTACACCTCTATTTTTTTCATTTGCCTAATTACTACACCACAAGGGTTGTACCGCTTTATCCTCTTCTATCTTTTTTTTTTTTTTGTGGTCATTCCCAGCACCCAATAACACTGAGAACAGCACTCAGTCATACCAATATCAATAAGGAAGGTTTTACAATTTCATAATGCTGGTGGCAATAAAGTGATAGAACTGGGACTGATAATCCCTGTTTTGAGTAGGCTGAGGTCTTTTGGGTGATTTTTGTTTCTGGATGAGCTATTTGGAAGACAAAATACAGGTTTAACATCTTCTGCTTCAATATTTAAAATAAAACCTGTTTGTTCGGTTCACTGACCCACAAAAAATCGAATCTGTGCTGTTCTGTCCACAATGAACATCCTTCCATATATTTTATGTTGGCATCAAGTTTTTTTTTCACAATGGGCTGTTTTTCTCAAAGTGAACTGAGATAGCATTAGATGCAAACAGAGCTTACAGCAAGAATGCAGACAGTAAACCAACCACTAGATGGCAGTCTCAGCCCGTGAATGACACACTGTAAGCTTAAAGGAGCACTATACCTTTTTTTTTTTTTGCTTAAAAATAACAAACATGTTATACTTACCTCCACTGTGCAGCTCGTTTTGCACACAGTGGCCCCGATCCTGGTCTTCTGGGGTCCCTCGGCGGCTGTCTTGGCTCCTCCCCGCAAGGACTCCACACCTTAATGCGAGTGAGCTCGCATGGTGTGGAGTGATTGCGGGCGCGCTCCCGTGATACAGCGGCGGCCATAGCCGCCGACTGTATCACTCGGCCCCGCCCCCCGGCGTGCCGCGTCATTGGATGTGATTGACAGAAGCGCCAGCCAATGGCTGCGCTGCTTTCAATCTATCCAGTGTAGCCAATCGGCGGCCAGGCAGAAAAACGAAGAGGATGACGGGGACGAGCATGGGACTTTCGAGGGGCCAGGTAAGAAAAACGGGGGCTCGGGGGGGGGGGGCGGTATTGTCGAATGTTTTTTCACCTTAATGCATAGGATGCATTAAGGTGAAAAAACATGTAACTTTACTACTCCTTTAAAGTGGAACTTTAAGTAATAAATACAGTATGGGCAAACACACAGATTTTTAATGCAGAAGAGACATGCTTTGTCTGCATAAAAAAATGACCTACCTGCCTGCCCACCCTTGCACAGCACACGCAGTTCACTGTAGAAATTTGGCAATGCCAAAGCCGCCGGATCTCCCACATATGCGAAGGAGCTAAGGCACCCCACCCAGCCAATGAAAGCAGTCGGCGTTCGATACCACAAAGCAAGCCATTCAAAGAGGTCAGCGGCCAGCGGGGAGCTCCAGGACGTTGTATTTCTTATGGACACACACAGCGGGGCTCAGGAGCGAGCACACAGGAGTGCGCTTGCTATGGGGGCACTCAGCAGGAGAGAGGAGCCAGGAGCACCACCACTGCACAGAGCAGGCAAGTATAACATGATTGTTATTAACCCCTTGCCCTCCAGAAGATTCATGACCAGGCCATTTTTTGCAATACCGCACTGTGTTACTTTAATTGACAACTGCGCGGCCGTGTGACGCAGTACCCAAATAAAATGTAAGACTTTTTTTCCCACAAATAGAGCTTTCTTTTATTTGGTGGTATTTGATCGCCTCTGTGGTTTTTATTTTTTGCGCTATAAGCAAAAAAAGATCGACAACTTAAAAATATATATATATATATATTTTTTACCTTCTGCTAAAAACATATCCAATAATTATTTTTTTAAATTTAATTTCTTCATCAATTTAGGCCGATATGTATTCTGCTACATATTTTTGATAAAAAAAATCCCAATAAGCGTATATTGATTGGTTTGCGCAAAAGTTATAGCGTCTACAAACTATGAGATATTTTTATTTTCTACTAGTAATGTCGGCGATCAGCAACTTATAGTGGGACTGCAATATTGCGGTGGCCAAATTGGACACTAACTGACACTTTTTGGGGACCAGTGACACTAATACGGTGATCAGTGCTGAAAATATGCACTGTCACTGTACTGATCACACTGGCTGGGAAGGGGTTAACATCAGGGGCGATCAAAGGGTTAAATGTGTTCCTAGCCAATACTTGTGTACTGTGGAGGAGGTGCTTTTACTAATGGAAGGCATAGATCCATGTCCCTGCTTTGCAGGAACACAGGATCCATGCCGTCCCTACGGACAGAACAGTAATCTGCCTTGTTTACATAGGCAGATCGCCGTTCTGCCTCTGTACTGTAAAATCAGCGGGTGCCGGTGTCCTGCCGAAAAAGATCCCCCAGCGGATAATGACCCCCCCTGTACTGCGCAGGTGCAGCGCTTGAGCAGGACAAACCACAACGGAGCCGCAAAAAATCGCCGAAGATGTAGAGCTGTGAGTCAGCTGTACACGGCGCCTGCGCAATGACGACGAGGGGCGGGTGTATTACTTTTATATCGTGTAAGGGGCAGATGGCTACAAAGACGTGTAGTTTATTGCTAAAACCACCCCCAAAATATCAGCTCTGCCCATCAATTTAAAATTCGGCCTCTTTTGTAGCCATACGCCCCTTACACGATATAACAGTAAGACACCCGCCCCTTACACGATATAACAGTAAGACACCCGCCCCTTGTCCGCCCCTTACACGATATAACAGTAAGACACCCGCCCCTTACACGATATAACAGTAAGACACCCGCCCCTTGTCCGCCCCTTACACGATATAACAGTAAGACACCCGCCCCTTGTCCGCCCCTTACACGATATAACAGTAAGACACCCGCCCCTTGCCCGCCCCTTACACGATATAACAGTAAGACACCCGCCCCTTACACGATATAACAGTAAGACACCCGCCCCTTGCATGATATAACAGTAAGACACCCGCCCCTTGCATGATATAACAGTAAGACACCCGCCCCTTACACGATATAACAGTAAGACACCCGCCCCTTGTATGATATAACAGTAAGACACCCGCCCCTTGTCCGCCCCTTACATGATATAACAGTAAGACACCCGCCCCTTGTCCGCCCCTTACACGATATAACAGTAAGACACCCGCCCCTTGTCCGCCCCTTACACGATATAACAGTAAGACACCCGCCCCTTACACGATATAACAGTAAGACACCCGCCCCTTGTCCGCCCCTTACACGATATAACAGTAAGACACCCGCCCCTTGTCCGCCCCTTACACAATATAACAGTAAGACACCCGCCCCTTGTCCGCCCCTTACACGATATAACAGTAAGACACCCGCCCCTTGTCCGCCCCTTACACAATATAACAGTAAGACACCCGCCCCTTGTCCGCCCCTTACACGATATAACAGTAAGACACCCGCCCCTTGTCCGCCCCTTACACGATATAACAGTAAGACACCCGCCCCTTGTCCGCCCCTTACACAATATAACAGTAAGACACCCGCCCCTTGTACGCCCCTTACACGATATAACAGTAAGACACCCGCCCCTTGTCCGCCCCTTACACGATATAACAGTAAGACACCCGCCCCTTGTCCGCCCCTTACACAATATAACAGTAAGACACCCGCCCCTTGTCCGCCCCTTACACGATATAACAGTAAGACACCCGCCCCTTGTCCGCCCCTTACACAATATAACAGTAAGACACCCGCCCCTTGTCCGCCCCTTACATGATATAACAGTAAGACACCCGCCCCTTGTCCGCCCCTTACACGATATAACAGTAAGACACCCGCCCCTTGTCCGCCCCTTACACGATATAACAGTAAGACACCCGCCCCTTTTCCGCCCCTTACACGATATAACAGTAAGACACCCGCCCCTTGTCCGCCCCTTACACGATATAACAGTAAGACACCCGCCCCTTTTCCGCCCCTTACACGATATAACAGTAAGACACCCGCCCCTTGTCCGTCCCTTACACGATATAACAGTAAGACACCCGCCCCTTGTCCGCCCCTTACATGATATAACAGTAAGACACCCGCCCCTTGTCCGCCCCTTACACGATATAACAGTAAGACACCCGCCCCTTACACGATATAACACTAATACAACCACCCCTCGTCGTCATTGCGCAGGCGCCGTGTACAGCTGACTCACAGCTCTACATTTTTGGCTATATTCGGAGGCTCCGTTGTGGTTCGTACTGCGCAAGCACTGCGCCTGCGCAGTACAGGGGGGGTCATTATCCGCGGGGGGGACCTTCATCGCCAGAACACCGGCAGACATTCAGTGCGCTGTACCTGCCCTAGGCTCCTGCTGTGTGTGAATACAGTGGGAGCGGGTTGCTGGCAGCGAGCACGCGCCCCAGACCCAGAAGTGTCAGATCATGTACTAGGTATGTGATCTGGCATAGAGCAGCCGCCCTGCCGCAGTATATGTACGGTGGGCTGTCTGCAAGTGGTTAAAAAAAAAAAATAATAAAACTTTGCCTTTAGTATTACTTTAAATACTTATTTTTTTGTGTGTGCATTATTTTTTACTAAAGAATGTAACAGAGGGGAATTTTTAGGCCATTAATATTTTTGATATGTGCATGTGTAGAGGTGCATTTTTTGTAGCATTGGTCAGGTGCATTTTGGAAGAATAAATGTGAATTTCCTTTGTGTGTTGAGTTGACATATATTTTGATGTGATGTATTTTCAATGCATTTTTTAATCTGGAGTTCTGAGTGGACAGGGTTAACAGCCACTTATTAATACACCTATTAACAGCTACTTATTAATACAGCCAGCCAACACACCAAAATGCGTTAGGGCTCTTTCACACGGAGGTCCGTTCAGGTCCGCCTGTCAGTTTTTTAGGCGGACCTGAAACGGATCCTCCATGTACCCCTATGGAGGCACGGATGTCAGCGGAGACATGTCCGCTGACATCCGCTCCGCCAAAGTGTGACGGAGGAAAACCCTATTTTTCCTTCCGTCGGCGGAGCGGATCGGATGACAACGGACTCTACGGTCCGTCGTCATCCGATTCCCCATAGGGGAGAGCGGCGCTCTGACAGGGCGGTCCCTGCACAGTGTGCGGGGACCGCCCAGTCATCCGTCGGCTCAGCGGGGATCAATGGAGCGATCCCCGCTGAGCAAGCGGAGCTTCACGGGGCGGATCTGCATGGATCCGCCCCGTGTGAAAGGACCCTTACACATATATATATATATATATACTCTGAGGGGGTTAACTCGGCAGCGGGTGTGTGCGACCCCCTGGATGGGTTCACCACACAAAACAGGCACAGCAGACAGAGTTTGTAGTTGCAAAAAAACGAAAGGTGCGGTTTATTCAAACTATTTACAAGGGAAAAACAGCAAAACAAAAAGAAACATGAAAATAAATCCTGGTCAACTTGACCGCTCACTACACACGTTGGTGTCCCTAACTAACTGGGTACATCCTTGTGCTGTCCCAGTCCCTAGCTCCCTGCTTTTTTGAAGTTCTTACAGTAACCACACAGGCTTTGGCTCACCGCACAGAGATCACACTCCCCAGACTATCCACACAGATCTGGTTCCAGGATGGAGCATCTCCCTTAGCATGCTGGGAGTTCTTGTAGAGGCCTCAATGAGCCCACTTACTTCAGCTGGGCTCATTAACTCTTCCCCTGCAAGACTCCCAGCACTCCCCCTAGTGGTATAAATCGGCATAAAGCCTGAACCTAGGACATATATATCTTCCATCCTGGATGCAACCTGGTGATTTTACCTGCCTGCTGTCACAATATATATACCCATGCATATGCTGTCATTTCTGCTCTGATAGAATGTTAAATCATTTTCATAGGCCTGAGGCTTTTGCTAACCATTTTCACTTATTTTCTGAACCAGTCACTTTACTTTTTAGCCATTTATTTATTGCCTAACTTAAATTTGAACTCCAGGCACAAAAATGTTTATTTAAAAATATTCCTCAATAGCCGCAAAGGATAGAAATCCATTTTACGTGGCACCAAATGCCTTTGCAAATGCAGATTTTGCCTTGTAAAAGTAGAAGTGACATCATCCCTGTGCAGAGAGGAGAGCTGTGGGAGGAGTCCAACAGCTCCACCCACTACAACAGGGATATGCAATTAGCGGACCTCCAGCTGTTGCAAAACTACAAGTCCCATCATGCCTCTGCCTCTGGGTGTCATGCTTGTGGCTGTCAGAGTCTCGCTATGTCTCATGGGAATTGTAGTTCTGCAACAGCTGGAGGTCCGCTAATTGCATATCTCTGCGCTACAACATACCTGTACAAAACTACAGGAGGGGACGGAGACCAGACCAGTTACAAGGACAGACAGTAGCAGTGATCAGTCTATTACAGGAAGCTCCTGCACAAAGAGAAAGTTTCACACTGATAATTACTGCACAGATCTGGAAGAAATACACAAAGCACAATGACATTCAAATAAAACATACAGTTGTGTGAAAAAGTATTTGCCCCCTTCCTGATTTTCTTTTTTTTTTCTCACACTTAAATGATTCAGATCATCAAATTTTAATATTACACGAAGATAACCCAAGTAAATCCAAAATGCATTTATTTTTTATTTTTTCATTTATTAAGGGGAAAAAAGCTTTTCAAAACTGCCTGGCCTTATGTGAAAAAGTAATTGCCCCCACCCATGCTGACTCATAAATGAAATTAACCACAATTTTTTGGAAAGCCGAGTTAAATTTCACTTGCCACACCCAGGCCTGATTACTGCCAGACCTGTTGAATCAAGAAATCACATAAATAAAAGCTGTCTGACAAAGTGAAGCATGCCAACAGATCACAAAAAGCCACACGTCATGCCACAATTAAAAAGAACAGATTAGATTCAAGAACAGATTAGAAACAAACTAATGTACAAGTATCAGTCTAGGAAGGGTTTCAAAAGCCATTTCTAAGGCATTGGAACTCCAGTGAACTCACAGGGAGAGCCATTATCCACAAATGGAGATAACTTGGAACAGTGGTGACCCTTCCCAGGAGTGACCGGTCTACAAAAATTACTCCAAGAGCATGACCACGACTCATCCAGAAAGTCATAAAATAACCCAGAACAACAGCTAAAGAACTGCAGGCCCCACATGCCTCAGGTAAGATGAGTGTTCATGATTCAACAAGAAGAAAGAGACTGGGCAAAAATGGCCTCCATGGGAGAGTTCCAAGGCCAAAGCCACTGCTGACCAAAAAGAACACAAAAGGCTCATCTCACAAGCTACTTGCTGCATTGGCACTCAACAGGAGGGAGGGGCCAGGAGAGCCAAAAGGGAGATCTGAGAAGAGGAGGATCTGGGCTGCTTTGTGCAAATCCACTGTACAGAGCAGGTGTTCTATTGGATTGAGGTCAGGACTCTGTGCAGGCCAGTCAAGTTCCTCCAGCCCAAACCTGCTCATTCATGTCTCTATAATCCTTGCTTTGTGCACTGGTGCTCAGTCATGTACGAACAGAAAGGGGCCATCCCCAAACTTTCCAAAAAGTTGGGAGTATGAAATTGTCCGAAATGTCTTGGTATACTGACATCTTAAAGCGGGGTTCCACCCGCGATTTTTTTAAAAGCCAGCAGCTACAAACACTGTAGCTGCTGACTTTTAATAAGGACACTTACCTGTCCTAGGCGCCCGCAATGTCGGCCCCCCGAGGCAGATCCCTCGATCGTTGCAAGTCCTGGCGCTGCCATCCTCACTAAGGGAAACAGGCAGTGGAGCCTTGCGGCTTCACTGCCCATTTCCTACTGCGCATGCGCAAGTCTCGTGGCGCTGTATGAATGGGCGGCTGCTTTCTGGGATACACACAGTTCCCAGAAGGCAGTGCGCCCCATTCCCCAGAAGACAACGCAAGGATGAAGACCAGCCGCGGTATAGGAAGAGGAAGATTAGGAAGATCCGCCTAGCAACCTCAATTTCTGGTAAGTAAAAATTTGTATTTTTTTTCTATTTTTTTGTAACATTTTGGTGTCATTTTTTTTTTTTTAGGGTGGACCTCCACTTTAAGAGTTCCCTTCACTGGAACTAAGGGGCCAGGCCCAACCCTTTACAATCACTTTAAAGTGGAACTTTAGTAATTTTTTCATCTTCCATCTATTAAATCTTCTGTCTTTGTTGTTTTAACTTTGGATAGTAAAACATTTATTTTCTGCCAGTAAATACCTTATACAGCCCACTTCCTGTTTCTTGTCTGGTAAAAAGCCTAGGCTTATGACATCATGCACAGCTCTCTCTCTCTCTCTCACTCTCGTGAGAGTTTGCCAGGAAGGGGAGGGTGAGTCATAAGAGGGCCAATGAGAGCTGCAGAGCTGGTGGTGTGTGTCTGTGTAAATCCAGGAAGTGAACAGGCAGCTGCCCACAGTTAAAATGGTTGCAACCAGACTCAGTGGAGGGAGATTTCTGCAGCATATTTGGCAAGTACAGAATCACAATATATATATATATATATATATATATATATATATACCGTATATACTTGAGTATAAGCCGACCCGAATATAAGCCGAGGCACCTAATTTTACCCCAAAAAAATGGGAAAACGTATTGACTCGAGTATAAGCCTAGGGTGTCCATCTGCATGCCTCACTGTGCCCATGCCTCACTGTGTCCATGACTAGACTGACGTTTAACATGGGAGTCTATGGAAGAGGTGCCCGGTTTGGAAAAATCGGTGCTCCCCGGCCGTAGGTCCCCCGGATAATAACAAACTTTGCACACTTGTAGAGGAAGAGTGGGGCTACATGTCTGCCAAGTTTGGGGTCCAGGGGACCTACGGCCGGCCGGTACTGGGTCCCCAAAATTCGGGAGATCAGGCGCAAAAAATAGGATTTTTATAACAGCTTACCTGTAAAATCCTTTTCTTGGAGTACATCACGGGACACAGAGCGACATAGTCATTACTAATGGGTTATATAGTTACCGTCAGGTGCTGGCACTGGCAACTTCCAAAACCGGAAGTACCCTCCCCTATATAAGCCCCTCCCATCCGGGAGCACCTCAGTTTTGTAGCAAAGCAATAAGTGTCCCCAAAAGAGGGGTGGGAGCTCTGTGTCCCGTGATGTACTCCAAGAAAAGGATTTTACAGGTAAGCTGTTATAAAAATCCTATTTTCTTTTTCGTACATCACGGGACACAGAGCGACATAGTCATTACTAATGGGATGTCCTAAAGCAATGCCAAATGAGGGGGGGGATACACCATATATAAGCTGAGCGCTATCAGACATGAGGATCTTTTGCGGCCTGCAACACACTGCGCCCAAAGGCGACATCCTCCTGACTTCTAACGTCCACCTGGTAGAACCTAGTAAACGTGTGAACTGAAGACCACGTTGCGGCCTTACAGATTTGAGCCAGGGAGGCCTGGTGATGCACTGCCCATGAAGTTCCAACTGCTCTCGTGGAGTGCGCTCTAACTTTGAACGGAGGCGGTCTCCTTCTCAAGCCATAAGCTTGCATAATGACCTGTCGAATCCACTTGGTTAAAGTAGATTTTGACGCTGCCTGACCCTTTCTGGGGCCTTCCGGCAGAATAAAAAAAAAAGTATCCGTTCTGCGAATCTGAGCAGTGGCTTTTAGATAAGCTTTAACTGCTCTTACTACATCCAAAGAATGCAATAACTTTTCCTCCACCGAAGTAGGTTTGGGGAAAAAAGAAGGAAGAACCACATCTTGGTTCAAATGAAACCTCGATACCACCTTAGGAAGAAAGGCTGGATGAGGACGTAACACTACTCTGTCCTTATGGATAACCAGATATGGCTCCCTACAGGACATAGCTGCTAATTCCGATACTCTTTTAGCCGAACAAATGGCTACTAGAAAAATCAATTTCCTGGTGAGAAGCACCAAGGAAATATGCTGTAATGGTTCAAGTGGTTGTTTCTGTAGAACCGACAGAACCAAGTTTAGATCCCATGGACATATGGGAATATTAACCGGAGGACTAATACGCATCACTCCTTGTATAAAGGCTTTGACTAGTGAATGCGAAGCCAAGGGCCTTTGAAAAAATATTGACAAGGCCGAAATCTGACCCTTGATAGTACTCAAGGCAAGCTTCCTATCTACAGCCCACTGTAGGAAGTCCAGAATCCTACCTATTACGTACTTATGTGGATGCCATTTCTTGGCCTCACACCACGCGATGTACGCCTTCCAGATTCTATAGTAGATCTGCCTGGATACCGGCTTCCTGGCATTGATCATGGTAGATACCACAGCATTAGAGAGCCCTCTCTTTTTTAGAATGTGGGCTTGAATAGCCAGGCCGTCAAACCTAGGGCTGGTAAGGAAGGGTGGCACATCGGTCCTTGCGAAAGCCGGACGACGTGGGAGAGTCCAAGGACTCCCCACTGAGATTTTACAATCTCCGCGTACCACGCTCTTCGGGGCCACGCTGGAGCCACCGGAATCACTGGTTTCTTTTCTACCCTGATTCTGCGGAGTAATCGAGGTAACCATTGGCGGTGTGAATGCATATATCAGCTTGAACTGATCCCAAGGGAACACTAGGGCATCCGAGCCGCAAGCTAGGGGATCCCTTGTCCGAGAGACAACCCTGTCCCCCTTTGCGTTGAATCTGGATGCTAGAAGATCTACATCCGATGTTCCCCACCGCTGACATATTGTCCAGAAAACCTCGGGGTGAAGGGACCCTTCCTCTGGGCCTAATTGCTGGCGACTTAGAAAGTCCGCCTTCCAATTCTCCACTCCTGGAATGAATACCGCAGATATGGCTGGGACATATTCTTCTGCCCATTTCAGGATGTAATTTACTTCCCTCTGGGCTGCACGACTCCTGGTGCCCCCCTGATGATTGATATATGCCACTGCTGTGGCATTGTCTGATTGAAATCTGACAGGGGACCCTTGGAGTTTGGATGTCCATGCTACTAGGGCATACCGGGCTGCTCGTATCTCTAAGAGATTGATGGGCAGGGCCTTTTCTGCATCCGACCATCTGCCCTGGAGAGACTATTGCTCCAGTACTGCTCCCCAGCCTATAAGGCTGGCATCTGTAGTGACCACCTTCCAAGAAACCGGACTGAAGGATTTCCTTTTTTCCAGATTCTGGGGAACCAACCAGCAACGGAGGCTCTTGCGAACGGAAGGGGACAAGGACATTGTAAGTCTAGGGCCTGAACTTTTTCTTTTGTTCCAGGCTGACAGTATGGCCCCTTGCAAATTCCTTGAATGGAATTGACCGTAGGGTACTGCTTCGAATGATGCCACCATTTTTCCCAGCAGCCTCATATACAGGCGTATGGACGGCTGTCTTTTTTGTACCCACTAAGTGGATCAAATCTTTCAAAGACAACACCTTTCCTCGAGGCAAGAATATTTTTCTCTGGCCTGAATCCAACCTTAGCCCCAAGTATTCCAGACTTTTGACTGGTTTTTAGGGCTGACTTGTCTCGGTTGATAATCCAACCGTGAGATTCCAGATACTTGATCGTCTTGTGAACGACCACGTCTAGTTTTTTCACTGAGTGGTCTATCAGCAACAAGTCATCCAGATATGCCATTATCATTACACCTTGTGTTCTTAGATTGGCCAATAAAGGGCCAGAATTTTTGTGAACACTCTTGGTGCTGTGGCCAAACCGAAGGGTAAGGCTCTGAACTGAAAATGGCGCCCTTCTACTGCAAAGCGTAGAAATTTTTGGTGGACTGGAAAGATGGGAATGTGCAAATAAGCATTTTTGATGTCGATCGTGGCTAACCAATCCTCCCCTTGTAGGGCAGTGGCCACCGATCGGATCGACTCCATCGGAAAGTCCTGATATACAGGAATTTGTATAGCCCTTTTTAGAATTAATATGGGCCTCCCGTCCGCGTTTGCTTCGGGACTGTAAAGAGGTTTGAGTAAAACCCGAACCCTCATTCTTCCAGGGGAACCTCCATAATTACTCCTTGGAGCAATAGTTGTTCTAGTGCCAACAGGAGGGACTCTCTCTTCCGGGGATCCCTTGGCACGTTTGACCTCAAAATGGGAAGGAGGGGAGTCTTTTAACTCCAAACTGTATCCCAAACCTACTGCGGAGAGCACCTATCTGTCTTGATCGTGTCCCGCCAGGTCTCTTGCGAACAACTGGAGTCCTCCCCCCACCCGACTGAGTGGGGGCTTCAATGAATTTAACTTTGGGGGAGGTTTTGTACCTCCCCTGACCCAGGGTTTCTCATTACCCTGCTACTGTCCCTGTTTTTTACCCCCGGGATTTAACCGAGGAGGCCGTCGGAACTGTTACACAGCCGATGCCCCAGGGACTGGAGAAGCAGGCCTCTTAAAGAGGGACCTCTAACTCTGCTTTTAACCGGCAAGAGCGTATTTTTACCGCTGGAAATTTTCTGGATATATTTGTCCAGGTTTTCCCTGAATAAGCGTTCACCATGAAATGGGACGCTAACCAGCCATTCTTTACAGGGAGCTTCAGCAGACCAGTTTTTGAGCCATAGGAGCCTACGCATATGTACTATAGACAGCGTAAGGCGGGAGGCCTGATGGACTGAATCCTCTATGGCGTCAACCGCAAAGCCTAAGGCTCTAGGTAGATCAGCTAGGGCAAAGCCTGCTGATCTGTCAAGTCCCTCAAGACCTGTTTCAACTGATCCTTCACTGCTTAGCAGACCCCAATAGCTGCTACTGCTGGTTGTATCACCAAGCAGATTTTCATAAGGACTCCAATCTTTTATCTATTGGGTTCTTGAACATTTGGACATTATCCACTGGACATGTCAGTGATTTATACATACAAGAGATGGCTGCGTCCACTGTAGGGACCTTCCATTTTTTTTTTTTTTTTTTTTCTGATGAACTTATCCTCCATGGGATAGACCACCGGAAATCTCTTGGGGGAATAAATATTTTCTCAGGACGTTCCCAATCCTGGTAAATGAGCCCTTTCAGTAAAGGGTGAAGTGGAAAAGAACAAACAGTCTGGGGGCTTCTAGCGACCCCAACGAGGATACAGTAGTGGTTGATGGTTCCGCAAGGTGCATTTTTAAATGCTGATCGGACCATGTTAGTCAGAGACTGAACCCATAATCTTTCAGCTTGAGATGCTGAGAAAAGGTTCCCCCACTGTTGATTCCTCTATAACAGAATCAACCTTATCCTGATCCCCTTCAGGCAGGTCGATCCCTGTATGGGACTGTTGCTCTGCTAACAGGCACTCTGAAGGAGGAGACGGAGATCGGGCGTGCTTTCCCTGACAGGGAGGCAGCGATAAATTTTGACAATCTCTCTCTAATCCTCCCAGAGCTGAGGAAAAAACCTCCTCTGTTACATACACAGGAGCAGGTGACTGAGGACAGCCACAGTACCAAGTACCCCTGCGGGGTCTCTACGGTCACTTACCTCTGAACTTCAGGGGAGACTGGTGCAGCAGGAGTATGCCCAAGATCCTCAGAGCCCGATGAGACCCCCTTCGCTTCCTGGAAGATTCAGTTCCGGAGCTACTGGACGGCATATTCCTAAGCCTAAAGCTGAGGTATTCCAGCCGTAATACACCACTTTTACTGAGAATAGTCTAGCACAATTGCTGCTATATAACAGTTGGTGTCTACTAATGTGCCTTTCTAGGGGATGCCTGTATCAACCGCTTGCTGTATGCCTTTAAATGTTGCCAGCTCTGTCTCTGTACTTCATAGCCAGCTTACTGCAATAATGTGGCTTTTTAAAAACCTGCTGGGACGCCCGCACATGCGCAGAAGCGCTGCGGCGCGCACAGAGCGTCATCCCCCAGGCCCCGCCCCTTTTTCCGGCCACCTCTATATATAGAGGCGCGTGCACGCGCACGCGCGCGGCCACGTGCGCCTCGGCGCTAATTTTCAAACATGGAAACTAGGGACAGGAGCCAGGGCCCCCTTTGCCGCAGGCCGGGGGATAGACGAACACTGCAACATGGCAGAGGAAACAGTTTCCTGTAGGAGAACTCACCAGCTGCCTGGACTTTGTTCTCTGAGAAGAAACTAGTCCATATGACAAGAAAAACATTCCACAGCGGCCTCTAGTGGACAAACACAGGTACCGCAGTTTAATATACTAAACATATATAAAAAAACATTCCTTTTTTTTTTTTTTTTTCTTGACCACCATTAAAAATTATTACATTTTTTTTTTTTTTAGTAGTTACAGGCATGCACAGATATTAGCGGGAATACCGTTAGGTAACAGACAGAAAGACAAATTAGGCTTGGGGGTCCCCCAATAGAACCAAGTTCCTGGGGGCCCCCACTTACCTGTTCCCCGCCGCAGGACTTTGTTTGGTCCACAAAAGCCCAAACTTCACCTATCACGGCAGGCATTGTAATCAAACCTTCAGGGACCGGGTTCCCAAGGATTCCACTCCCCTGGACCTGTATAGCACCCTGCACAGAAAACATCTTGGTCGTGGGTATGACCAGAGCTCTGGATCCCAGGGTCCAGCTCTCCTAAGAGAAGCATTACAGGCAGAACCTTGCTCTTCTCTGCAAGGCCCGGGTACCGACCGTTTAGCTATGAAGCTTTTTTGGTCGGATCCGGAATAGCTTACTGAGGCCCAAAAGAACCTGTACGCAAGCTCAGTGAAAAACACATGTTTCTTCTTGGCCAACACCTTAGACACTGGCAAAAAACTGAGGTGCTCCCGGATGGGAGGGGCTTATATAGGGGAGGGTACTTCCGGTTTTGGAAGTTGCCAGTGCCAGCACCTGACGGTAACTATATAACCCATTAGTAATGACTATGTCGCTCTGTGTCCCGTGATGTACGAAAAAGAAAGGTGACTCGAGTATAAGCCGAGGGGGGCATTTTCAGCACAAAAAAATGTGCTGAAAAACTGGGCTTATACTCGAGTATATACGGTATATAAATAAAATAATCTGCAAAGTGGTTGGAGGGAAGCTTCAGAATGGCAAAGATGTTTTTATTATAAATTATGTGAGCAGACTGCAGTTCCTCTTTAAGTCAACCAAAATTTAATTGTTAAGGAACAGGGCATCATGAAATGTGCAGTAACCCATAGCAACAAGTAAAAATTCAATAATGTGATTTGAGTAAGCTGATTGGCTTATTTGGGTCAGGGCTCTCTGCCTAATATAGTGAATACTTGTCTTACATCATAGAGTGTTATAGAAAAGTCATTTTATGTTCCATTAAAACACACAAATGAAGTCACGCTGTGCAGGGTCATCTCAGAAAGTGTAAGCATGGCCTATTTATTTTTCCTAAACTATTCAGTAGATGTTTCCGCAGATGTGCTATGAAATCCAGTCTCCATTCTCCTCGGCCGTTTTCTTTTTTTCGGCCCATGCCCAGGTGCTTCCTGTGATTGAGCTGCATATTCTCCAGCAAACACCATTGTTAATAATATAGAACAGCAGTGCAGACATTGCCCAGCCAGCAGGAGACACTAGAATCTGCCACTATGGAAAATGAGTCACAGAGGAAAAATGTTCATCACAAGTCTGGGTCACAATAGTACCAGAGTTCCACCTACTAGATAATCACATAACAGATTTCATCAGGAAAACTTTGCAACTTGTAATGGTAACACAGCTAGTGATTTACACGCAATAATTCTACAAACCGCGCCTATCAGAAGGGAGCGTGCCGCAGCTTTTAGGACAATGTTACTTCATGCTGAGGTTAAAGCTGAACAGCTAAATACACAAATATATATATATATATATATATATATATATGGTGGTAGAATTAGCCACCAAAGGATTTGTATTTGTCCAGTTCTGGGATTTACACAACTCTGCCACAAACCCCAGCCCTGTCTTGCGGGGCAGGAGACCTGCTTTATCTCTTCTGAAGTTCAAGAACACTTCCCCCCCCCCCTTCCTCTCTGTGATTGGACAGTGAAAGAATAACCAGCAGACTGATAAGCTCATCTCTCTGCTCTCTTCACCTATCACCGTGCTCTTTGCACTCAGCTTGCACGAAAAAAACAAACAAAAAAAAAACATTTAGCCCTGGTTCACACCAGGGCGACTTGCCAATTCAAAGTGGCATGACAACTCGCACCCCATTTGCGGCAACGGAGCCGTTACAATCGCTGCAACTCAAGTTGCAGCCACTTTAAAAAAGGCTCCTGCACTATTTCTGTGCGATTTGCATTGCAATCTGTTAAATGAAGTTGCACAGATGTCAGCAAGCCACGCATGAAATCACACTGGAAGCCCGGCGAATTCAAAGCTGCACTGGTGTGAACCAGGGCTTAAAGTGGTTGTAAACCCTTTACAACCACTTTAACCTACAGGTAAGCCTAGATTAAGGCTTACCTGTAGGTGCTTGAAATATCTCCTAAACCTCCAAGTTTTAGGAGATATTTACTAAAATCACGGGCGCCGCTGTAGCGTGCCATTCCTGATTGAGGCCCTGCCGTCACTGCCGCGTCCCGCGCGCATTCGGAGTGACATCATCGCGTTTCCGGCCAATCAGAGCGCCGGAGCCACGATACCTGGAAGTAACCCCCGGGCAAGAAGTCGGCTGCCCGAGCGTTGGAAGAGGACGGCTGCGGGGGCTTCGATCAGAGGTATTACATAATGAGCTAGTATGCTATGCTATGCATACTAGCTCATTATGCCTTTGTCTTGCAGGTGGTGTTTTTATTTTATTTTTTATACCTGGCTTTACTTCCTCTTTAAAGATAAAAACTGCAGGCATGGATATTTGACATATACAGTAATACCTTGGATTACGAGCATAATTTGTTCCAGAAGCATGCTTGTAATCCAAAGCACTCGTATATCAAAGCGAGTTTCCCCATAAGAATCAATGGAAACTCTGATAATTTGTTCGTATGTCACTGCTAGTGTATGCAGTACCTCATGTGGCCAGAGGTGAGGGGTGGCGGAGACACTCAGAAACACTCGGAGACACTTGGGAACTCGAGTGTCTCAGAGCGTCTCCGAGTGTCTCCGAGTGTCTCAGAGCGTCTCCAAGTGTCTCCGAGTATCACCGACGCCCCTGCACCTCTGGCCACATGCGGTACTGTACACCCCAGAGGCTTGAATCCTGCTTGTCTTGCGAGACAACGCTCGCAAATCGAGTCAGGAATTTAAACAAAAAATAGCTCGTATTGCGAAACGCTCGTAAACCACATTACTCGCAATCCGAGGTTTTACATTATTCCAGCTTGGACCAATATGCTCATATGCATTTGGACGCGCTCCTAAGGGGGCGTATTCGGCGCAATATAAATCCTATATCATCATCATAATGTATATACTATACCGTGCATGGATGAACCCCTGCAAGCTGGAAATCACAGAGGTAGATACCGCTACTCCAGTGATCTCCACTTGCTTCTGGGTCCCATACCAAGCAACTGTCCTGCTGCACTCTGAATACAGGAGGACGACCACTCTGCTGTGAATGAATGCAAAGCACTTTCTGATTGGACGGGGTGGAGAGGCGCTGAAACAAAAAATGGTGGGGCTCTGATTTTGGCCGTGTTGTGGTGCATTACCAGTCCATTCTTGTTCCAATTTCCATTCTTGTGATGAGGAGATGTGATCTCAAGTTGTCAGAGTCAGAAAGTGAGGGAAAAAAATACACTCTATTCAAAAATAAAAAAACAAAGTTTGGTGCACAGATGTAGTGCATGTTAACCACTTGATGCCGACAGTACACATACATGGGGCCTCACTGGACTGGGCTTTTTTTATGGGTCCGCATAGATGTGTATCCATCATGGTCTCAGCGGGAGCCCCGGGTCCTGTAGTAATGATCAGGACACGAAACTCCCGATTCTGGGTCACCTGATCGTTATGATAGCCTCTGATTGGTTTTGTTGGTGGCACCAAATGCGGTACTTGTCAGAAACAGTCTGGGGGTCTACTAAGGAGAGGGCCAAGAAGCTGACAGCTGAATGTAAAAAAAAAAAAAACATGCCAACAAGTAAAAATTATAATAAAATAAAAAAAACGCATGCATACAAGGCCCTTAGGGTTTTGGGGGGAACCCCACATCAAAAAAAACAAACTGCATGGGGTCCCCCCCAAAATCCAGACCCTTATCCGAGCATGCAGCCCAGCAGATCAGAACAGGGATGATGACGAGAGAGAGCCACCCCCCCCCCCCAACCATACCAGGACACATGTCCTTAACATGGGGGGGGAGAGCTGCCACAATTATATTTGGTGGTGGGAGTGTACACCATTTTGCATTTGGATGTGATTTAGAACACCTCTCTGGCTTGGTCCATATCCCCGCTGGATGAATTTCTTTGGCTGGGGACTGTTTATGAACTTTTTATGAGAAAACTATTATTGATTTATTGCGCTGCATTTTAAGATTGGACATGATTTGTCTTATCTCTGTGTATCATCTAAGACCAGTCACTTCACTGGGTATATATAAGAGGGTTTACAACCACTTCAAGATTTTATTTTGCTTTATTTAAAGTGTTTGTTAACCCGCAGGGTTAACGTTACCTTATCTTCTTTTGTTTATTCATCTAATGTCCCCCTGTGACTGTGCTCTAAAATTGCAGCTATATACCTTGTTTACTGATTGGCGATCACGTGCCTTGCCACCTCTCTCTTCTCTCGGCCCAACAGATGCAGTGGGCGGGGCCTAGGATCCCCCGCTGATGTCATTCAGGAGGGGAGGAGGAGAGGTGGTCTGCCCGCTGCAGCTTTCATGCGAGAGAAAAGAGAGGCGGGATGTCACGTGATCGCCGATCTGCGCTCAGTATATAGCTGCATTTTTAATAAAGCACAGTCACAGGGGGGACATTAGATGAATCAACAAAGAGGATAATCTAACGTTAACCCTAATTTGAGCAGCAGGACGGGAGGGGGCGGCGCGGACACATAGCATACAGTCAGAGAGGGGAGGAGGGAGAAGATGGAGGAGAGGACACAGGAGACACAGAGCAGGGCTGTGGCTGAGGGAGGCACATACTCTGACCACGGTGTCAGGGCTCAGCAGCCCTGATATATCGTGGTCAGTGTACAGAGGGGAGGGCAGAAACTGTCAGGATCAGCCAGGTATTTCAGATTATATGGGGACCAAATTACACAGCACAAGCACTGTGCTGTATATAATGCTTTAAAGGAACAGGATCTTTATTAAATTTTTTGGGGTTAGCAAACACTTTAACCACTTAAGCCCCGGACCATTACGCAGCTTAATGACCAGAGGTGTTTTCACAATTTGGCACTGCGCTGTTTTAACTGGAAATTGCGCGGACATGCAATGTTGTACCCAAACAAAATTTGCGTCCTTTTCTTCCCACAAATAGAGCTTTCTTTTAATGGTTTTGATTGCCTCTGCAATTTTTATTTTTTTGCGATATAAACGGAAAAAGACTGAAAATTTGGAAAAAAAATGATATTTTCTACATTTTGTTATAAGAAAAATTAAATAAACTCAATTTTAGTCATACATTTAGGCCAAAATGTATTCAGTCACATGTCTTTAGTAAAAAAAATGTCAATAAGCGTATATATATTGGTTTGCGCAAAAGTTATAGCGTCTACAAACTAGGGTACATTTTCTGGAATTTACACAGCTTTTAATTTATGACTGCCTATCTCATTTCTTGAGGTGCTAAAATGGCAGGGCAGTACAAACCCCCCCCCCCCCCCAAATGACCCCATTTTGGAAAGTAGATACCCCAAGGAAATTGCTGAGAGGCCTGTTGAACCCATTGAATATTTATTTTTTGTCCCAAGTGATTGAATAATGACAAAAAAAAATAAAAAATTACAAAAATTTGTCACTAAATGATATATTGCTCACACATGCCATGGTTATATGTGGAATTGCACCCCAAAATACATTTTGCTGCTTCTCCTGAGTACGGGGATACCACATGTGTGGGACTTTTTAGGAGCCTAGCCGCGTACGGGACCCCGAAAACCAAGCACCGCCTTCAGGATTTCTAAGGGCACAAATTTTTGATTTGACTCCTCACTACCTATCACAGTTTCGAAGGCCATAAAATGCCAAAATAGCACAAAACCCCCCCCCCAAATGACCCCATTTTAGAAAGTAGACACCCCAAGCTATTTGCTGAGAGGCATGGTGAGTATTTTACAGCTCTCATTTGTTTTTGAAAATGAAGAAAGTAAATAATTTTTTATTTATTTTTTTCAATTTTCAAAACTTTGTGACAAAAAGCGAGATCTGCAAAATGCTCACCATACCTCTCAGCAAATAGCTTGGGGTGTCTACTTTCCAAAATTGGGTCATTTGGGGGGTTTTGTGCCATCTGGGCATTCCATGGCCTCCGAAACTGTGATAGGCAGTGAGAAGTGAAATCAAAAATTTACACCCTTAGAAAGCCTGAAGGCGGTGCTTGGTTTTTGGGGTCCCGTACGCGGCTAGGCTCCCAAAAAGTATCACACATGTGGTATCCCCGTACTCAGGAGAAGCAACAGAATGTATTTTGGGGTGTAATTCCACATATGCCCATGGCATGTTTGAGCAATATATCATTTAGTGACAACTTTGTGCAAAAAAAAATAAATAAATAAATAAACTGTCTTTTTTCCGCAACTTGTGTCAACATATAAAATATTCCATGGACTCGACATGCCTCTCAGTATATAGCTTGGGGTGTCTACTTTCCAAAATGGGGTCATTTGGGGGGGTTTTGAACTGTCCTGGCATTTTATACACAACATTAGGAAGCTTACATCCACTCTTCTAACCACTTGAAGACAAAGCCCTTTCTGACACTTTTTGTTTACATGAAAACATATTTTTTTTTTTGCAAGAAAATTATGTTGAACCCCCAAACATTATATATTTTTTTTAAAGAAAAGGCCCTACAGATTAAAATGGTGGGTGTTGCATTTTTTTTTCCCACACAGTATTTGCGCAGCGATTTTCAAACGCATCTTTTGGGGAAAAAATACACTTTTTTTAATTTTAATGCACTAAAACACACTATATTGCCCAAATGTTTGACGAAATAAAAAAGATGATCTTAGGCCGAGTACATAGATACCAAACACGACATGCTTTAAAATTTCGCACAAACGCGCAGTGGCGACAAACTACATACATTTTTAAAAGCCTTTACAGGTTACCACGTTAGATTTACAGAGGAGGTCTACTGCTAAAATGACTGCCCTCGATCTGACCTTTGCGGTGATACCTCACATGCATGATGCAATTGCTGTTTACATATGACGCCAGACCGACGCTTGCGTTCGCCATTGCGCAAGAGCAGGGCGGGACAGGGGTGCTTTTTTTTTATTATTATTAATTTTGCTTTTTTATTTTATTTTTAAACTGTTCCTTCCATATTTTATTTTTTTTATCATTTTTATTGTTATCTCAGGGAATGTAAATATCCCCTATGATAGCAATAGGTAGTGACAGGTACTCTTTTTTTTTTAAAACTGGGGTCTATTAGACCCTAGATCTTTCCTCTGCCCTCAAAGCATCTGACCACACCAAGATCGGTGTGATAAAATGCTTTCCCAATTTCCCAATGGCGCTTTTTATATCCGGGGGGGGGGACATTCCCTCCCACTGCTTGTAAAAGCAGTCCAGAGGCTAATTAGCCGCTAGGATTGCTTTTACATGAAAGCCGGCCGCTGGCTGAAAATAATGATACCAAGATGATACCTAAACCCGCAGGCATCATTCTGGTATAACCATTCAAAGTCCAGCAACATACCAGTACGTTGCTGGTCCTTGTTTGACATGTATTGTAATCTTTTTTTTCATGCAGCCTGTTGGCTGAACGAAAAAGAGATTGATCGGTGGGTATGCCCACCATTAGAATACCTCCCTTCATCCACCCACTTCTAATGATGGGCATACATGCACCATTTATATATGCCGAAGCATGGGGGCATCCTCCCGCAAAAGTTATGCCGCGTACACACGGTCAGACTTTTCCAAGGGCAAGCCTCCGTCGGAATTTTGACCGAATCACTCCTCCGCCCCTGCTGCCCCCATGCTTTGGCATATATGCTTTTTTTTTTAACTGTGGTGGTGAAATCACCTCCTACAGCACTGGAGTCGCAGGGATCAGGTCTGTCTCTGCGAATGCTGCAGTTATGTGTGTTGTGTTTTGAGCGATCGATACTGCACTTGGGTGGCCTGGGCTGGACGGAGGGGCAAAACGCAGGTGCTAGCAGGTATCTGGGCTGATCCCGCTAACACTGCATTTTTGGGAACCCTAAACTGCTGGGGACGCTAGTATAGATCTGATCAGATCAGATATTGATCTGTTCAGATACTATACCACTAAGGGGGGTGTATGCTTCACGCGTGGGTGTTAGCGTTACTGGCACTAACCTGACGCTGCCTGGGGCGACGCAGACCCTCTCTGACGCTAAAACCTAATTGATATCACCCGCCGGGCGATCAGGGGGTTAAACTTTTATTGGGTTATATACAGCGGGTGCCCTGACACTATAAAAAGCAAACTAACTAACCAGCATCACCCGTAACACTTATATGGTGATCACTGGTGAAAGGGTTAACTAGGGGCAATCAGGGGGTTAAACCTTTATTAGGTAATATATGGGGGTACCTGACGCTATATAAAAACCTGACGGGGAACCTAAATAACAAAATAACTAACTGGCTAACCAGTGTCACCAGTAAAACTTATACGGTGATCACTGGTGAAAGGGTTAACTAGGGGCAATTAGGGGGTTAAAACCTTTATTAGATAATATATAGGGGTACCTGATGCTATAAAAACCTGCGGCGAACCTAAAAAAAATAACTGACTACCTAGCGGCACCAGCATAACTAATACAGCAATCAGAAAAACGATCGCTTAGTGACACTGGCAAAAGGGGGTGAAAGGGTTACCTGGGGGGCGATCAAGGGGGTTAAACCTTTATTAGGTAATATATGGGGGTACCTGACGCTATAAAAACCTGCGGCAAACCTAAAAAAAATAACTGGCTACCTATCGGCACCACCAACACTAAGACAGCGATCAGAAAAACGATCGCTTAGTGACAGTGGTGCTAGGGGGTGAAAGGGTTACCTGGGGGGCGATCAAGGGGTTAAACCTTTATTGGGGGGGGGGGTTAGGGGGCTACACTGGATCTAAAACTAACTGCCCTGACATTTTTACAGTCACAAATGTCACTGATTGCAGTGATCAGTAAATAAATGGTTACTGCAATCAGTGACACTGTGACTGGGGGCTGGGGGTGATCTGGGGGTGTCTGGGGGGGGGGCATCATGTGCCTATGTGTGCTGGTGTCAGTGTGCTGGTTAGTGCACTAACCTGTATGTCTTCTCTCCACGTCACTCGGTATATGTGAGTGCCGCAGGAGAGATGACATCACTTCATCCTGCCTGTGTAAACATTACACAGGCAGAGGAAGCTTTTCATTCGCCGGGAGCGATCACGAGGGGGTGGCCGGAAACGAATGGTCGTCCCCTCATCACGGATCGCTCCAGGAACGATGCCGACTGCTCACTGTATAGAAGGGGGGTCCGATGGGACCCCCCAACTATACGAAGGCAGGCACGTACAGGTACGTGATTGTGCCTGTCCGTGCCATTCTGCCAACGTATATATACAGTGAGCGGACGTTAAGGGGTTAAGCAATGCTCTGTATTTAGGGCCCTATATAAAGAAATTACACTTTCTAATTTTAGCACAGCTGCAGTATTTCCTGGATTGCTTTAGCAGTTTATCGACTGTTATCCGAGACTGCTCTGCATATAAACATCCACTGGGTTATAATTAAGCATTATCATTGTTTGTGATACACCTTAAAGCAGGGTTTCTCAACTCCAGTCCTCAAGGCGCCCCAACAGGTCATGTTTTCAGGCTTTCCATTATTTTGCACACGTGATTTGATCAGTTTCACTGCCTTGTAATTACCACAGCTGTTTCATCTGAGGGAAATCCTGAAATCATGACCTGTTGGGGCGCCTTGAGGACTGGAGTTGAAAAACACTGCCTTAAAGTACCGTATATACTTGAGTATAAGCCGACCCAAATTTAAGCCGAGGCACCTAATTTTACCACAAAAAAATGGGAAAACGTTTTGACTCGAGTATAAGCCTAGGGTGTCCATCTGCATGCCTCACTGTGCCTCACTGTTTCCATGTGCATGCCTCACTGTGTCCATGCCTCACTGTGCCCGTGCCTCACTGTGTCCATGCCTCACTGTGCCCATGCCTCACTGTGTACATGCCTCACTGTGCCCATGCCTCACTGTGTCCGTGCCTCACTGTGCCCATGCCTCACTGTGCCCATGCCTCACTGTGCCCATGCCTCACTGTGTACATGACTGACGTTTAACATGGGAGTCTATGGAAGGGGTGCCCGGGTTTGAAAAATCTGTGCTCCCCGGCTGTAGGTCCCCTAGACAAATAACTTTGCACACTTATAGAAGAGGAGAGATGGGGATACATGTGTGCCAAGTTTCGGGTCCAGGGGACCTACGACCGGCCAGTACCGGGTCCCCAAATTTACTGGAGAAATGACCGTTTAACATGGGAGTCTATGGAATGGGTGCCCGGCTTTGAAAAATCGGTGCTCCCCGGCAGTAGGTTCCCCGGACAACAAACTTTGCACACTTGTAGAGGAAGAGTGAGGCTATATGTGTGCCAAGTTTGGGGTCCAGGGGACCTACGGCCGGTACCGGGTCACTAAAGTTCGGGAGATCAGGCGCAAAAAGGTGACTCGAGTATAAGCCGAGGGGGGCATTTTCAGCACAAAAAAATGTGCTGAAAAACTCGGCTTATACTCTAGTATATACGGTAATTTTGCTTTCCTCCAATCCTGGAGAAGAGCTACATTTTAAAGGCAGAGATGGAGATAAACTGTGTGTAATGAGAAATATGGATAGCCCTGTAAAAACAACAAACATTCTGTCTGGTGACCGTGCCGCATGAAAAATGTCTGTTATTCTTTTTGCAACGTGAGCTTTGAAATCTCCTTGCCCAGTTCCCCTTAATGTATGTTTTTTTTTTTTCTCCTAATAGCATCCTGTTTCTGTGAGCAGGAAGGGCTAGAGCACAGTTAGCCAGTTACCATTGCTTCCTATAGCCAGGGTCAGAGCTCTGGAGCATCTCTAGCAGAGGAGTCATTGTTTAGGAAGGGTAAAGTAGATGGCCAGCAATGAATGCCTGCTAACGGACACGCTCGGCTCAAAGCTTACAGCTGATAATCTATAGCTCCAGATTCGCAATTGACTTCCTTTTTCCTGTGCATTGTGCTGGCTCGAGATATGCACCTTTCCTTTATCTTTTGCAGTTAGCTGTTGAAATAACATAACAATAAAATAAATGCTGTTTGCTTTTCTCCGCTTTGGTTTATTTAGAAAAATAAATAAAAAAATGGGACCAATAATGTAATTTGCACATGGGCATTTTCCTGTGAAAAAAAACTTAAAAAAAGACACGTATGTCGGTGGTCACTACGTTACATCGGGCCAGAATTAACAACAATTCCTGGCATTACTGCCCATAATAATGTGATTCTCTCCAATTTTCCAAAGAATGGTGGAGAAAGAGAAAGTGTGCGTCATTCTTTGTGCTGATGTTCATGAATCAGCCTCTGATATATGTGGAGGTAAAAGAAACGTATGCAATATAAGTACAGTATATACATCTTGCACTGTTGTTTGTGGCAGTCACATATCCACAAGGTCAAACAATACCCCAACCCCATGTTTAACACACAAAAAAAAAAATTGTTGATTAGCTTGTGCCTATTAAGTCTTGTGCTTTTCAATTGCTAATCAAATTTGAATAGAAAATACTGCATTTGGCCACTAGATGGAGCAAAGTATTTAATACTTCGTCCAATCTAGTGGCCAAATGCTGTATTTTCTGTTTAAAATCAGTGATTCACAATCGAACAGCATAGAATGTAGACTATCAATATGTTTTTTTGCCCCCTTCACACACAACAAATGTACATGCACTTTCATTAGACAAATAGCTATGCAGATTTTTTATATTCTTATTATTCTTTCTAAAAATGTTCTCGTAAATACCTTAAAGTGGTTGTAAACCCCCTGACCTATTTTTACATAAAGGTAAGCCTATAATAAGGCTTACCTATATGTACTGAAAATATCTCCTAAACGTGTGCCGTTTAGGAGATATTTGCCTTGTAGTGCGCCGATGATGATGCAGTGAAGGAACGGCCCTCTGTGCCATTTCTTCCCCAGCGTGTGCCGTGACGGGATCGGTTGCACAGATGGAGGAAGCCTGCCAGAGCAAAAGATAAGGTAAATGTTACACCTTATTCCTCATCACCTAATGAGCTGCTGACCATTGTATTAGGGGGAGGGGAACCCCACTGCAAAAGTATTTTTTTGTGCAATTCCCAGAGTTTTGCTTTAAATCCAGCTGTCTCCTGGCAGATCACGTAATGTCCTTGGGTTCTCCTCTTCTCTCTCTCTAGCAAGAGTGAAAGTTCTCCAATAATTGAGTGATGCTGCTGTAATTATGTCAGTGCCATGACATCCTGGACTCATAGGAAGGTAATTAAAGTGGTTGTAAAGACTCAAGGTTTTTTACCTTCATGCATTCTATGCATGAAGGTAAAAGGCCTTCTGTGTTCAACAGCCCCCTTAATACTTACCTAAGCCCAATCTCGATCCAGCAATGTGCACAAAAGCAGCGGGTCTCTTCCTCCTCATTGGCTGAGACATCAGTAGAAGCCAATGAGGAGAGAGAGGGGGCGGGGCAGAGCCACGGCTCCTTGTCTGAATGGGCACACAGAGCAGCGGCTCGGTTGCCCCAATAGCAAGCTGCTTCCTAATGGGGCACTCAGCAGGAGGGAGGAGCAGAGCGCTGGTGAGGGACCCGAGAAGAGGAGGATCGGGGCTGCTCTGTGCAAAACCATTACACAGAACAGGCAAGTATGACATGTTTGTTATTTAAAAAAAAAAAAAAAACTCCCTTTAATATTGTTTTAAATTATGTTGGCCATTGGTGGAGCTTCTGCAGGGACAGCACCAGAAAGTAGATGAAAATTGCTGCGAGAGTGGCTATTTTAGTTTTCAACATGCAGGGGATTTATTGTTTTATAAAGTTAAGTTCAGTTTTAAATCTGAACTCCAGGTAACTGCTAAATACACAGGTAAATACATATATAGGAACGGCTTTATCTGCCAAAGAATTTGTGTCCAGACTGAAAGATGACGGAGTTCTAATTCTTTGTTGCTCTATCCATATACAAGTTTGATTATACATACAGTACTCTTTAGGCAATTAAACTCGGCCACAGATGGATTGAAATTCATCAGATTCAGCAGGGACAAACCAAATTTCAATCTGTCTAAGGCCCCTTTCACACTACTGCGACTTCAAAGTCACGCGATTTCACGGCCGCGATTTCAGGGAATGCCTGTGTAAGTGGCATCAAAATTGAACCAAAGTAGTGCAGGGACTACTTTGAAGTCGGAACGACTTGAAGTCGTACTAATATGAATGGTTGACATTGGAAATCATGGGGAACGACTTGTCGTGCTACTTTGCCATCACAAATCGTGGGACAAGTCGTATAAGTGTGAAAGGGGCCTAAGGCCGATTCCATTTGTGAGATGTCGCCTGCTGATCCTCTCTCTCCTTTTTACAAGAGTGCTGAGATTTTTAAATGGACTTTTGTTGAGCCGAGTGGTGCAGGCAAGGCAGGACACAGCCAAAATGTAACCTGTGCATGGCCAGCTTATCACAAAGGACCTTGCATTATGATCAAGTACAAGGTGATTCACATGTTAAAATAAAACAAAGCTAATGAGAGCCAGATCACAATCGTACTATGGGAATAGTAAACTGAAGTGCTAAAAATAAACACGCCGTTCTGAGGGCTGTGGGAAATAAACAGTATAAATATCCTTCCCATGAATAGAAGACAGATATATACTAGTGATGCACGGTTTGCAGTTAGAAGATGTTTCTTCCAGTGGATTTGAGTCTCTAAAGCTACCCATGCACTGACATTTTTTTTCCATCAGCCTATAAAAAAATGTAGATGCCTCCATCCACACTATACAGAGCAGATGGATGCATCTGCAGTGCCAACTGTTATAATCTGACAGCTGACGCTGGTGGCTGTCAGAAAACTAAACAGTGGCTGCATCAGCTGACAATTTTCTGCCCGGCTCATTTGATCTTTCAACGAAACGATGTTGGGCAGGAAGGTGTAGACAGGGCCACCCACGAAGCAAAATTCACATGGAGTATGGACATCTTAACCACTTCAGTACTGCGCTATAGCCAAAAGACAGCTACAGCATGGTACTATAGTTCTGGGAGGGCGTCCATAGACCCCCACACCCCGCAGCGTGCATCGGGTGCTCTCAGTGACCTATCTGTCCTTCTAAAACAGCTGGTCACAGATCAGGGTAAAGGGACAATCATAGCAGCCCTTTACCATGTGATCAGCTGTGTCCAATTACAGCTGATCACATATCAGCAGTGATTCCATGAGAAAAACTGAACAGGCTAGTTGTACTAGTCAATCAACAGATCGACTTCAGTACAACCAGCCTTCCCATAGATGGATCAAAATGTATCCAGTTTCTGCTGAACTGGCCCAAATTCAATTCTTCTATGGCCAGCCTTAGACAGTACGTATGAGCAGAACAAAGTACTACATGTAGTTTGTCCCCTGGGGCTAAGGCGATATGAAAAAAACATGCAAGATTTCTTCTTCAATATGGAACATGCAGCCACGATCACCAAGTTAAATTTTTACCTTAAACTGTGGCCAAATTTTTCAATGATCCACACACTGACTGCCTACTACATTGACAGACTGCAAAGAAAAGGGTAAAAGTCAAACTCTGTAGTAAATGATTACGCTGCTGTTTAGTAGATAGACTCTCCAGGTCCAACATCCATTCAATATACATAGTGGTAAGACACATTAAGTAACTAAATTACATAGCAGAGAAAGTTTTGCTTGTGCATTTATGAAGATATAAAACACATTTAAGATATAGAGTAACTGAAGTAAATTTTTGGAGACCATGTGGCTGATTTACTAAAAACTTAAATGATGTTCACTCTGTAATGTGAATTTTTACTTTGCAATTTTCACTTTGGAATTTTCATTTACCTTAGTAAATGTGATGAAAATTCATTTTGCAAAAAATACCCAATCACGTGCAAGGAAAATAGAAAAACAAAATGTTTGCTTGCATAGCTTCCCCTTACACACTAAGTGGAAATTCCCTTGAAAATGTAAAAAAATTCCCTTTGAAAGTGTACATGCTTTACCCCTTGGCGCTCATAAATGCAGCCATATGATTTCACGTGAGATCTTGCTGGCACTAAGCTCCTAAATACCATCTTGTCGGTACACTCTACACACAAAGCAAATGTATTCTATTGGACCTGGTACTTTTTAGAACCCATTCCAGGAACATGTGCGATAGCAATATGGACTATTATCTATTGGTTGCTAGGAAGTAGGCGGCTTCTGCTACCTAGCATCTTAGGCTGTCAGGCAAAGGGAGGCCCCTTCCACCCAGTGCCCATGGTTGCTAGGATGCAGGGGGCTCCTGCCACCCTAGCGTCTTAGGTTGCTAGAATGCAGGCAGTCCCCACCACTTAGAACCCTATGTTGCTAGGGCACAGGTGGCTCCTGATGCCTAGCGTCCTTGGTTGTTAGAAGCCAGGTGGTTATTCAGGGCCAACGTGTCATGTCGGTCCTGAGCAGGCCAGTAGAGTTCATTTGCGCTGTATGCATGTATACATTAGCACAAACTAGAGCTGCACGATTCTAAATAAAATGAGAATCACAATTTTTTTGCTTAGAATAAAGATCACGATTCTCGGCGTAACATCATCTTTCACATTATACAAAAAAAATGGGCTAACTTTACGATTTCATTTTTTTTAAATTCATTGAAGTGCATTTTTTCCCAAAAAATTGCGTTTGAAAGACTGCTGCGCAAATACAGTGTGACATAAAATATTGCAATGACCACCATTTTATTCTCTGGAGTCTCTGCTAAAAAAAACTATGTATCATTTTTGGGGGCTCTAAGTAATTTTCTAGCAAAAAATACAGTTTTGTAACTTGAAAGGAACAAATGTCAGAAAAAGGCTTATGCCGCGTAGACACGATCAGAAATTCCGACAAGAAAACCGTGGATTTTTTCTGACGGAATGTTGGCGCAAACTTGTGTTGCATATACACGGTCACACAAATCTTGTCGGAAATTCCGACCGTCAAGAACGCAGTGACGTACAAGACATACGACGAGCTGAGATCAATGAAGTTCAATAGGCAGTTCGGCTCTTCTGCTTGATTCTGAGCATGCGTGTTTTTTTGCGTGTCGGAATTCCGTTGGAATTGCATACAGACGATAGGAACTTTTTCACTCGGAAAAATAGAGAACCTGCTCTCAATCTTTTGTTGGTGGAAATTCCGACAGCAAAAGTCCGATGGAGCATACACACGGTCGAAATTTCCGACCAAAAGCTCACATCGGACTTTTCTTGTCGGAATTTCCGTTCGTGTGTACGCGGCATTAGTCTTTAAGTGGTAAACTGACCTCATTTGCAGAAGAAGTTCATCACTTTGATCAAAAAGAACCAATACAATGTTCCTTTTTAATTCTCAGCGCTGAGCAATGCTGTGATAAACTTTGTTGGCTGCTCTTTTTTTTTTGACAGCTCTTAACAGAGAACGGCTCTGCACTGTTTACATGAATCGTGGAAATGCTGGTTTAAGATCGTGAGAGAGTCTGAAGCGATTTTTTTACGATTAATTGTGCAGCTCTAGCACAAACGTTCACAGGACTGTGGATGCACATTTTCTATTTTGATTTTATAGATCTGAAGGCAATGCGACTTTTCTGACCATTACCTAGCCCTGTATGTGTGCCCATAGAAAACAATTCACCTGTGTTGAGATCCATAATATAAAAGAAAAAAGAAAAGCTGTACTGATAGAAAAGCAGAACCCTTAGTAAATCAGCCAATATACCGGTACATTTAGTTATGCTTTCTTAACCTAAATAAAGGCTGGTATTTGACATCCTACTACTATATTACATATAGAGGCCTCAACCAGGATTCGGCTAACTTTTAACAGCAACCTATCTTACTTTCAGTTGTAAAATCAGCCGGGTCAAAGTCCAACCTGTCCCATTAGTAGGTTGTAAGGTTTTACTGCTCAATGAAATACTATAAAATACGATTTGTTAATGAGCACAGCGAAAAAGGAAAGCTATGATACTGATCTTCACAATTGAAAGGAACAAGATCAGGATGGTAGATTGATCCCGCAATTTGATTTGCTGGTTTCTGGTCAGAAGTTTGAAATAACACAAAAATTGGTCTCTACTTTATTTTTCTTGATAAATGTTCCACAATGCATTCCTTATCCTTTACAAACTTTTATTTTAAAAATTGTATTATTGCTATTTTCAATGCCAGTCCGATAAATGCCAATTGCTACAATATGAAACAGAAAGACAATCTAGTTTGAATAGCAGGGACCTCCTACAGCAGACCTGTGAGCAGTGATGGGACCAGCCACCCAGTGCCGTAGGGTGACTGGTCTCCACCATAGGAAGTTTCTCCCACAAATTACTATCCTGTCCTGCTATGGAAAGATTTTTCTAATGAGTGACAGCGTTTCCTTTTAAAAGAATTTGCAATTTGGGTAAGTGGATACTGCAACATACATATATTTCAGGTATTTGCCCAGAGTTCTGCTTTAACTCTACACTTTAAAAGATTTATGAGTGACCAAAAATGAAAATATTCTGACTGTTGAGGGGCAACATATCCAAAGTTCCCTCTGCCAATGTTGTTCACCTTCTGAAAATGAAAACATATGCAGATAAGGACTTTTCTCTGACCCCATCTGATTTTCATACTTGGACATGGACGGTGAGTCAGAAAGTATTGATCTGGATATGAGGTCCTTGATATTGGATATTACAGTCTAATATTGTTTAACTGCTTCTTGATGTTGGAGCTCAAAAGGCAATGGTTGGACAGTTTACATTACCATGATTCTCGCAGGACTCCCTGGAAGGAGAACCATGGTGATAACATATTAAGAGTGCCAGAAAATTAATATTAATCCCCCCCCCCCACCAATGGCAAGGGAATAAAAGAGTCCAACATTTTTTTGGCTGGCAGGAATATGCCTTTTGCCTAACCCGTGATCGTGATGTGGGAGGCCAATAGGAGGGGCTTCTGTACATTTGTTCACTGTGATAGGTGGAAAATGTACAACATCATTGTGCAGCCAGTCTCGGTCAATTTCTTGCCATCAAAAATATTTATTGAGGTTTTGCACGTAGTACAGGTCAAGTTATAAGAATACATTGTCAATACCGTCTGCCCTTTAACTAGTTCATGGCAGACCTTCTTCTTTTTGATCTCTTCTCTTTTTTTTCCCCCCTTTTTCTTTCCTTGTTTGTTTTTTGGCAACTCAAATATTGTGGTTTTATTCTCAGGAATTTGACTAGTTCCCTATAATCTCCTATCCAAGGTCCCTCTCCCTCCCCTACCTTCCCTTCCTACTACCACCTATTGTGAAATGGCCATTTACAATGCATTCCCCACAACACGTTATACATTTTGATGCTACTTTGGTTCAATATGGGCCTAGGTTGTATTTGCCAACTTTTGCAATATGACTGTTCACTGTTTTTATATCTTAGGGTGCTTACCAGAGGGCTCTCTGGTATTAAGTGATCTATAGTTGATGATTTTTTAGCTCGTTCTTCCAAGCATTATTAATGTACCAGTGTTCTTATTGCTATGTAGACCTGAGAAATGTATGTGTCCATTTATGTGGCATTTACTACCGTTTGTATCTTCTTACTTTCAATACAAAACATTAAAATATAAGAGAATAACTGAGAATAACTGTTGCATAGGCATAAAAAGGCACAAGGGAAGGGGAGGGGGATGGGGAGGGAAGGAAAGAGCAAAAGGCAGCAGTCAAGTATACCAACCAAACATCA
Organism: Rana muscosa; assembly: GCA_029206835.1. NCBI lineage: Eukaryota > Metazoa > Chordata > Amphibia > Anura > Ranidae > Rana > Rana muscosa. The sequence goes on along the minus strand of CM055123.1, from coordinate 214,778,706 downwards.
TAGAAGAACTTAGTCCAGCCCGAGCTGTGACTCTTGGTACATTAAGAATACACAAAAAGTGAATAGCATCAAACAGTAATCCATTTGGTATCTATCTAGTTGGACAGATTTTGTCACATTTTTTCGGCCAGTTACTACTGGGATATGTCAATTAAGAGGATAGGAGGATCAGGGACAAGCTAAACCTCAGTTAGTTTTATTAAACTGTCTTTTGTCAAGCCAGTTGGTGCCAACAGGGCCACCCACAGCTCTTCAGCAGAAATTGGACAAAATTTGAGCCATGCATGGCTAGCCTAAATCTCAAAGGCCATAAACTAATTCAACAAGTTTGGTGAAAATGACACCTTGTCCTACAAATAGTATGTTAGACAGAAGGTCTGCAATGGCAACTGCCATGAATACTGTTAAAGAGTATCCATGTGGAACATTTTTGGTTAATATATGAACAGTCATTCGGCCGTAAGCCTCTACTAATTCCACTGAGTGCTATTCCTTGAGGCACTGGAATACCTCATTAAAACAATAGCAAAACCACATTCTGGCAATATGATTTATGAAGTGTTAAATAAAGGAACATATAAGGCCTCTGTAAGTTATTGAGCAGCTCTAGTCTAGATGACTGAACAGTGTTGATTCTCTAGGGTGGGAAACAGGTGTTTCCAGATGCCGAAAGTGAAAGCTTTATTAGTAGCCAGGCTGAAGGACATTGTGCCAAAATCTGAAAATCTATCCCACATCCAAACATATTACCAGAAGGATTAAATGACTAATCATTATGAATCCTGTATAATTATTATTATAAGCTGCTAAAGTATGTTTGATAGCCCAAAGGATTTTAAGGGTGATAATACACCGTAGAACAGGTGAAAATCTAACACACTGCACAAATGATTGTTATCACAGTTCAATGCAGATGACATGTAATGAACAAGAAACAAATTTTCACATGGTGATAAACAATGCACGGATATCAAAATACAGGCCCTTTAATGTGGGTGGCGTCCATTGTGGTCAGCAGGCGATCAGGGTACAGATCTTTTCCTCAATAGGATTGGAATGGAATGGATGTCACTATTGTGGCATCCATAACTGTTCATGTTTTTCCTCAAGCCTAAAACCACCCCATGTTAGGTCTATGGCCAGGCTGAAGTAAACAGCCATGTGTCTGTTACATCATTTTACCTCAGATCTGATGCGTTTAGGTCCAAAAAAAAAGAAAAAAGACATAAACTTTTTAAAAAAAATTCCAGCCACGTGAGGTAAAGAGGGGCAGAATGCATTTCCTCCGGTTCTCCATCATCCTTTAAAATCATGTAAAGAACTTAAAGTAAACCTCTGGTTCAGAACCCTCCTGGTGCTTTCATGTCAACTTTCATGCCTCTGTGCCCATGTCCCCCCAAACCCAAGTTACTCAATAATGCAACTAGCTACCATCTTCCATGGCTCTTGCCTTTCCATAACCACCTCTTCCACATACTACTGGCCCCCTACTGTGATGTGGGGGCTCACTAACCAATAATAATAACAGGAGGGGTCAGATCATACTCCCCACAACTAAAGCTGTAGTAATTGTTGGTTGCATTACAAAGTATTTCTGGTTTTGGGGGGGGGGGGGCTGGCTGAACCTTCTACCGTGGAACAAAGTTGGCGAGGGAATGAAGGGGACTAGAATAAGTGTTTTGTTCTAAAAGAGTACTTGTGTTTTTAGTACAGATTAAAATTAAACCCTAGGGACAGAACTTTCATCTAAATATATTCCTCAATAGGTAAAGAGAATATAAATGCACTCCGTATGCACCTAACACCATTGAAAACCTAGTTATTACCATATGAAAGTAGGGGTGACTTCATCATTGTGCAGCACATAACCTGTGCCGAGGTCCACCCCCTACTGGCTGCTTGCAGATAACTACAGGAGGGGAGGACACAAGACCACTCACCCTGCACATGGAGAGAGAGCAGCAGTGACTGGTCTTTATTACAGGACATCCCTGCACTGATGCAAACTTTCATACTGGATTACTGCTCAGATCTGAAAGAAATATACAAAGAACACCAAGATTCAGGAGAGAATACACATGGCGCTTATATTTAGACAAACCTTTCTCAATTCTGTGGAACCGTAGGTATCCTCCAAAGGTTACTAGGGGTTCACTGAGCAGTGGGTAGTGAATTAATCTCCTGCCTGGGGGTGCCTACCTACTTCTGACACCATTGCCACTTAGCAGAACCAGTGGTGTGAGACCAATGACCATGTTAGCGGTCTGTAAGGACCACCAATGTAAAGAACATTTTTCCCAATGGCCACGAGTGTAAGGGGTGTAAGGGGGCCCCTCTCCTGCTGACCACCTTTGTGATGTAGATTTATTAACTTTTACAGGAGGTTTCCTAAGACCTGTAAAATATTTCATGGGTTCCTTCATGGTAAAAAGGACGAGAAAGGCTTATGTAGACAATATTTACTTATCCCAGAAATCAGCTTTTAATATATTGCTTTTATGGCCATACATCTTTTTCCATGAATCTTTAATAAGAGATATAGCAGTGTTAGCTTTTAAGAATTTTCTTCCGTTGATCGTGAGAGACAGAAGTAGGAAGATAGGAAGATTGACAGATAATTACATACCGATATATATACATAAACAGGCACACTTTGGCAGTCAATGATTGGCTTACAGCGTTGGATGTACAGTGTTATCTCTGGTAGAATGTACTCAGCCGTGTCCTGCGGTTTGTGCACCTTACAAAACTTTATGATGGGGGCAATCACTTCACTGTTATAATCTGAGGCAACATCATTTCCTTAGAAAGTATTTTGTAACATTGCTAAGTGTTGTCCTATCTTCAACTGACTTCCTAAGTAAGATCTAATCTCCCTGCAAATTGCTTGTGCTGTAACAGTAACAGACATAGTATGTGTCTTGTCAATAAAAAAAGATTACATATATATGCTTGTGTATATAGATAATATCAAACCCACCTGTGAGAATATCTAGATCTGGTGCTGCACTATTAGGAAGGGCGTTGGGAATCAGTCAGTGGTCAAACAGAGCTCATTAAGATAGAAGCAGGAAATCCCTCCTGACAAATTCTACTTACTTCTCACTTTCTTTTCTAAGCTGTGTGCACCAACAACCACTGAATTGTGTGAGCAGCTCAACTAGACCGGAAGATTTCTCACCAGGCCTCATGCATCGCAGGGTCAGTAATAAGAAATGTTAGTTTGCAATAGCCACCAGTGAGATTCAATTCCAGCTGTCACATGCCACAGTTGATTTCAATCCTCCACAGCGTTGTAGATTTCAATCCTCCACAGCGTTGTTGATTTCAATCCTCCACAGCGTCGTTGATTTCAATCCTGCACAGCGTCATTGATTTCAATCCTCCACAGCGTAGTTGATTTCAATCCTCCACAGTGTCGTTGATTTCAGTCCTGCACAGCATCATTGATTTCAGTCCTCCAAAGCGTAGTTGATTTTAATCCTCCACAGCGTCGTTGATTGCAATTCTCCTGTCACGTACCTGACGGTGACGAGCCCGGATCTGCAGAGGGAGGCCTCTCTTACGGCTTCCACCGGCGGCCCCTGGTACTGAAGACAGGAGGCACGGAGGTAGAAGGGGTACGAGTGCCTGGCAGGATGGATCAAGGTAGAGTAGAGTCTGAAGACTGGGACGGATCCAGGCACCCAGGAAGTATGGCAGGCTGAACCGGAACCAGGAACACAGCAACTGGACTGGAACTGATGAGACTGACTGGACTGGAACCAGGATACAGCAACTGGACTGGAACTGAAGAGGCAGACTGGACTGGAACCAGGAACAAGCAACTGGACTGGAACTGATGAGGCTGACTGGACTGGAACCAGGACACAGCAACTGGAGAGATTGGTCGGACAAGCCGGGTCGGTAGAATTGGCTGGCGGCAAGGTACTGGAGGATCAGGCAGAAGATTGGTCAAACAAAGCCGGGGGTCAGAGGCAGGCAGGAAACTGGAAGGGTCAAGGTAAGCCGGGTCGGATGCAGGTAAATTCACAAATCAGGTCTCTTTGGGTACTACACGCTGTAGAGCAGACAGCAGGGACTGTCTGTCACAGGCATGTTTAAATAGCTCTTCTGGCGCGCTTTGTGGAGCGTGCGCGCGCCCCCGCTAAGCGCGTGCGCACGTGCTCGCCATCGCGCGCGCGCGTGGACGTGCCCGAGATTCGGAATCAGGAAGTCCAGGAATCCTGTAGCTGACAGGATTTCTATGACATTGCCCCCCCCAAGGGGCAGCCTCCGGATGCCCAGCTGGGTGAACCTTCCAGGGTGAGTCCTTTTGAAAGCCTGTACCAAACTCCTGGCATGGATATTCTCCTCGGGTTCCCATGAGTTTTCCTCGGGTCCGTAGCCCTTCCATTTAATTAGGAATTGGTTCTGGTTATTTCTTCTCCTGAAGTCCATGATAGCTTCTACTTCGAATTCCTGCTCACCGTCAATAATGATCGGATCAGGGTGATCCGGCTTCCGATCTGGAAACGGATTAGAGACTGTGGGTTTTAGGAGAGAGACATGAAAAACTGGATGGATTCTAAGAGAGTCAGGAAGTTCCAATTCATAAGCTACTTCATTAATTTTCCTCTTAACAGGGAATGGACCTAAAAATTTGGGGCCCAGTTTTTTAGAAGGGCATGCCATTCTTAGGTTTGTGGTAGATAGCCATACTTGGTCGCCGGGTACCAACACTAATTCACCCCGTCTCTTCTTGTCATAGATTGTCTTGTTGCGTTCTTGAGTCTTGGTCATGGTCTCTTGTAGAAGCTGGTTATTGACCGAGAAAAAAATTAACTTTTCCTGGACTGCAGGTACAGGACACTCAGGAAGGGAATTAGGCAGAAAAGTAGGATGAAAACCATAGTTTGCAAAGAAAGGAGTCTGGCAGGTAGCGGAGTGAATGGAATTGTTATACGCAAACTCGGCCAACGGAAGTAGGGAGACCCAGTTGTCCTGAGCAAAAGAGGAGAAGCATCGCAGGTATTGCTCGAGCGTCTGATTTGTTCTCTCTGTCTGTCCGTTGGTCTGTGGATGGTAAGCAGAGGAAAACGATAATTCGATTTTCAAGGTTTTGCAAAGGGATCTCCAGAATCGAGAGGTAAATTGAACCCCGCGATCGGAAACAATATTGGCTGGTACCCCGTGGAGTCTGACTATTTCTCTGATGAATACCTGTGCGGTTTCAGGAGCGGAGGGAGTCCCTTTCATAGGGATGAAGTGTGCCATCTTGGACAGACGGTCCACAATAACGAAGATGGTGGAATGGTTCTCAGCCGGGGGTAACTCGACAATGAAGTCGATGGACAACATTCTCCAGGGCCTATCTGGAACGGGTAAGGGTTTTAGTAGTCCCCAGGCCTTGGATCTGGAACCCTTGTTTCGGGTGCAAGTTGTACAAGAATCTACAAACCTCCTACAGTCTTCACGTACTCGAGGCCACCAGAAGGTGCGCTGTACCAGGTCAGTGGTCTTGGCAACGCCAAAATGCTCGGCCAGGGCGTGGTCGTGGCAGAGTTCTAATGCGGTTACTCTTAGTTTCTCAGGTACGTAGATTCTGTCTTGGTACCACAATAGTCCATCCTTAACCTGCAATTCCGGCTCGGAGAACTGTCTCTGCCCGGTGGAAGCTTGTTTGATTTGAGTGAACAGGTTCTCCTGTAGAAGAAGGAAATTTCCGGGGGCAAGGATGGTATCAGGCGGAGAAGTCTCCTTGGACTTATGGAACATCCGAGACAGGGCGTCAGGCTTAATATTCTTGGCCCCAGGACGATAAGTAACATGAAAAGAGAACCGGGAGAAGAAGAGTGCCCACCTGGCTTGCCGTGGATTCAATCTTCTCGCGGCTTTCAGGTACTCCAGGTTCTTGTGGTCAGTGAATATCAGAATCGGATGAGCCGCGCCCTCCAGCAGGTACCGCCATTCCTCTAGTGCAGACTTGATCGCTAGTAGCTTCCGATCCCCCACGTCGTAGTTCCTCTCCGCTGCAGAAAGCTTGCGGGAGAAGAAGGCTACTGGGTGGAGCAAGGCTTTGACTCCCTGTCTTTGGGACAGTATTGCTCCTACCGCTATTTCGGAGGCGTCTACCTCAAGTACGAATGGTAGTGAGGAGTCTGGGTGTTTCAAGATAGAGGCTGAGGTAAATGGGGCCTTCAGGCGTTCAAAAGCTTCTTGGGCTTCAGGAGACCAGTGAAAACGTGTTCCTTGCTTGGTGAGTTGAGTAATGGGTGCGATAATAGCTGAAAACCCCCTGATGAACTTGCGGTAGAAGTTGGCGAATCCAACGAAACGTTGGATTCCCTTCTTGTCCACCGGTTCTGGCCAGTCCAGGATTGCGGTAATCTTTTGAGGATCCATCTTGATGCCCTCGCTGGAAATGATTAACCCCAGAAATGATATACTCTCTTGCTCGAACTCGCATTTTTCGGCCTTCGCATACAGGCCATGCTGGCGGAGCCGACCCAACACATTTTTGACATGTCTGCGATGAGAATCAAGGGAGGAAGAAAAAATTAAGATATCATCAAGATAAACAATAACAAAGAGGTCTAGGAAGTCCCGTAGAACATCGTTGATAAAATACTGGAAAGTGGCAGGGGCGTTACACAACCCGAATGGCATTACCAAGTACTCAAAATGTCCATACGGGGTACGGAAGGCGGTCTTCCATTCGTCCCCTTCTTTGATACGGATCAAGTTGTAGGCCCCGCGGAGGTCAAGTTTGGTAAAGATGGTGGCAGTTCCTAGTCTCTGAAATAGCTCTGGTACCAGGGGGAGAGGGTAGCGATTTTTTACTGTAATTTTATTCAATTCCCGGTAATCCACACAAGGTCGAAGGTTGTGGTCCTTTTTCTCTACAAAAAAGATGCCTGCGCCTGCTGGGGATGTGGAAGGGCGGATGAACCCCTTTTGCAAGTTCTCATCAACATAATTTTTTAAAGCCCCTTGTTCCACCTCCGTTAAAGGGAAGACTCTACCGAACGGAATCTTTGCTCCAGGAAGTAGGTCGATGGGGCAATCGTAGGCCCGATGGGGCGGTAGAGTCTCTGCCTTTTGTTTACTAAATTCGTCAAGAAAGTCGTGGTAAACTTCTGGGATGGATTGACGGGTGCCATCTTCTGTGTCAATACATAGTAACGAGGCCGGCCCAGGAGGTTTATATGAGCCACAGGACTGCTGGCAATAGGAAGAAGTAAAGGCAACTATTCCCGTAGTCCAGTTGATAGTGGGATTGTGGGCTTGTAACCAAGGCATACCAAGGATCAAGGGAAACAACGGAGAAGAGATGATGTCCAGACATAAGCATTCTTGGTGGGTTCCAGAGGTGGTAAAGATGGTAGCGGGTATAGGAGTGGTCTCCTGGGTCACAGGTCCAGACTTAATGACGGAACCATCAGCCAGATGGACACGAAGTCCGTGGGTTTTGGTACGAAGGGGAATTTGGTGTTTAATGGCAAAGGTTGAGTCCATAAAGCAGCTGCATGCTCCGGAATCAATAATGGCGGGTACTTGCAAAGTCCTTCCTGGGAGCTGTAATGAAACAGAGAGGGCAAGGTGAGATGTGGTTTTGGCTTGTAGGTTAGTCATGTTAGAAGAAACTGAAAGAAACTTACGAAGCTTCAGGGGACAGGTTCTAACGAAATGTCCGGGGTCCCCGCAGTACAGGCACAGATTATTTATTCGGCGGCGCTGGCGTTCCTCAGGAGCGAGGGATGGACGAAGGAGCCCGAGCTGCATTGGTTCAGGCGTGTCAGATGTGGGAGTTGGAGGTGTAGCAGGAGCCGAGTACAGGTGACTAGGAGCCCGAGGAAGCATCCAGGTTGGGCGGGAGAAGCCAGTGGTCCTCTCAGCCCTCCGTTCCCTCAGACGTCGGTCAATCTGGATGGTTAGATCAATCAACAGGTTGAGTGTCTGTGGTACACCGACTCTAGCTAGCTCGTCCTTCAAGGAATCGGAAAGTCCTAAGCGAAACTGATGGCGGAGGGCGGCATCATTCCAATTGGTATCCGCACTCCACCGCCTGAATTCTGCCACATAGTCCTCCGCTGGTCTGCGTCCTTGTTGAAGGGAACGCAAGGCGGCTTCTGCGGTTACTGAGAGTTGGGGATCTTTGTATAGCTGGGCCATGGCATCAAAAAAAGCAGCGAGGTTGTTTAGTGATACATCCTTCTGTTCAAAGAGACGGTGGGCCCAGCTCTGAGGGTCTCCAGCGAGCAAAGAGACCACAAAGCCCACCTTGGTGGCCTCTAGAGAAAAGGTACGGGGCTGTAGGGCAAAATACAGTTCACACGAATTCCGGAAGGCCCTAAACTTGCTCCGATCCCCGGAAAATCTTTCGGGTGTAGGAACCTTAGGTTCAGGAGGAAGCATGACCACTGTGGGTGAGGAACTTGTGTCCGGCTGTGGAAGCAGAGGCGTGGGGCCCCTCTTGGATGGCAGAAGGATTGGAGAGGGCCCGCACTTGTTCTTCCAAGCGGGTGTATCCTTGTTGAAGACTCTTGACTGCTTCAGACAAACCTGCCAGGTGCCGACAGAGTTCCTCCATAGGTGAGGCTCCCTGCCCGGGCTCAGACATGGCTGTCTGCTACTGTCACGTACCTGACGGTGACGATCCCGGATCTGCAGAGGGAGGCCTCTCTTACGGCTTCCACCGGCGGCCCCTGGTACTGAAGACAGGAGGCACGGAGGTAGAAGGGGTACGAGTGCCTGGCAGTATGGATCAAGGTAGAGTAGAGTCTGAAGACTGGGACGGATCCAGGCACCCAGGAAGTATGGCAGGCTGAACCGGAACCAGGAACACAGCAACTGGACTGGAACTGATGAGACTGACTGGACTGGAACCAGGATACAGCAACTGGACTGGAACTGAAGAGGCAGACTGGACTGGAACCAGGAACAAGCAACTGGACTGTAACTGATGAGGCTGACTGGACTGGAACCAGGACACAGCAACTGGAGAGATTGGTCGGACAAGCCGGGTCGGTAGAATTGGCTGGCGGCAAGGTACTGGAGGATCAAGCAGAAGATTGGTCAAACAAAGCCGGGGGTCAGAGGCAGGCAGGAAACTGGAAGGGTCAAGGTAAGCCGGGTCGGATGCAGGTAAATTCACGAATCAGGTCTCTTTGGGTACTACACGCTGTAGAGCAGACAGCAGGGACTGTCTGTCACAGGCATGTTTAAATAGCTCTTCTGGCGCGCTTTGTGGAGCGTGCGCGCGCCCCCGCTAAGCGCGTGCGCGCGCACGTGCTCGCCATCGCGCGCGCGCGTGGACGTGCCCGAGATTCGGAATCAGGAAGTCCAGGAATCCTGTAGCTGACAGGATTTCTATGACATCTCCACAGTGTCACTGATTGCAATCCTCCACAGCGTCGTTGATTGCAATCCCCAACAGCGTCGTTGATTTCAATCCTCCACAGCGTAGTTGATTGCAATCCTCCACAGCGTAGTTGATTGCAATCCTCCACAGCGTAGTTGATTTCAATCCTCCACAGCGTAGTTGATTGCAATCCTCCACAGCGTTGTTGATTGCAATCCTCCACAGCGTAGTTGATTTCAATCCTCCACAGTGTAGTTGATTTCAATCCTCCACAGCGTAGTTGATTTCAATCCTCCACAGCGTAGTTGATTTCAATCCTCCACAGCGTAGTTGATTTCAATCCTCCACAGCGTAGTTGATTTCAATTCTCCACAGCGTAGTTGATTTCAATCCTCCACAGCGTAGTTGATTGCAATCCTCCACAGCGTAGTTGATTTCAATCCTCCACAGCGTAGTTGATTGCAATCCTCCACAGCGTTGTTGATTGCAATCCTCCACAGCGTAGTTGATTTCAATCCTCCACAGCGTAGTTGATTTCAATTCTCTACAACGTCGTTGATTTCAGTCCTGCACAGCATCGTTGATTTCAGTCCTGCACAGCGTCATTGATTTCAGTCCTCCAAAGCGCGATTGATTTTAATCCTCCACAGCGTCGTTGATTGCAATTCTCCACAGCGTCACCGATTGCAATCCTCCACAGCGTCGTTGATTGCAATCCCCCACAGCGTTGTCGATTTCAATCCTCCACAGCGTCGTTGATTTCAATCCTCCACAGCGTCATTGATTGCAATCCTCCACAGCGTTGTTAATTTCAATCCTCCACAGCGTTAACACAGGGTTCCCCCACACTGGGGTTTCAGCTTCACAAAGCAACAACAGGTAATGAAAAAGTGCTAGCCCAACTAGCTACAACTAGCCCAACTGTTGGCAATGGTCTCTCTGACCACAGGCTCCTCAGGCCCACTCTTAGCCCCTACGTAGAGGGTCTCCTGATACACCAGGTGCTCTCACTCCTCCAAGACTCTCAGATTCCTCTGGCTTCCCTGGACTATCTCCCAGTTGCCTCAGCTCTAGTCTCCCAGACTCTTGCAATCTCCCAGACCCTCTCAGCTTGCCCAACTCTCTCAGTCCATTGACCTGGAACCTCTACTACATGGAGTGCTGTCTCCAGGATCTTGCCTCCCTCCTGGCTGCAGCAACTGCAACAACTCCACCTGCCACTGCAATAATTCTCATCAAGCTTATATCGCACTCACACAGGTTGCTGGCAATCAGCAAAGCCTGGACAACGGACTAAAGGTTCTGTCTCACCCCAAACTCTTTGGAACCTTCAAGCTCCGAACCAGAACTACCATAATGGAGAAAACAAAGAACACCATTTTCTCGGTTCATAGTAAGGCATCATGTACACAAGACATGTTCTACAACTTTTAGGAAATTCAGAAATAGAAGTGTTTAATAATAAATTTGTATTATTTAACAAAATGAGTAAAAAAAGTAAATGAACATAAGAGAAATCCAAATCAAATCAATATTTGATGTGACCACCCTTTGTCTTCAAAACAGCATAAATTTTTCTAGGAACACTTGTACACAGTTTTTGAAGGAACTCAGCAGGTAGGGTATTTCAACCATTTTGGAGAACTAACCACAGATCTTCTGTGGATGTAGGCTGCCTCAAATCCTTCTGTCTCTTCATGTAATCCCAGACAGACTCGATGTTGAGATCAGGGCTCTGTGGGAGACAAATTATCACTTCTAGGACTCCTTGTTCTTCACGCTGAATGTTCTTATTGACATTGGCTGCATGCTTAGGGCCATTGTCCTGCTGCTGAATAAATTTGGGGCCAATCACACACCTCCCTGATGGTATGACATGATGGATAAGTATCTTCCTGTATTTCTCAGCATTAAGAACACCATTGATCCTGACCAAATCTCCAACTCCATTTGCAGAAATGCAGCCCCAAACTTGCAAGGAACCTCCACCATGCTTCACGGTTGCTTGCAGAAACTCATTATTGTACTGCTCTCCAGCCTTTCGGCCAACAAACTGCCTTCTGCTACAGTCAAATCTTGACTCATCAGTCCAGAGCACCGGCTGCCCTTTTTCTGCTCCCCAGTTCCTATGTTTTCATACATAGTAGAGTCACTTAGCCTTGTTTACACGTCAGAGGTATGGGTTTTTGGTCGCAATTCTTCCATGAAGACCACTTCTGGCCAGACTTCTCTGGATGGTAGATGGGTGTACCTGGGTTTCACTGGTTTTAGCCAGTTCTGTGCTAATGGCACTGCTGGATATCTTCCGATGTCAAAGGAAAGGAAGTATGATGTGTCTTTCATCTGCTGCATTAAAGGCCAGCCAAATTTTTTTCACCATGCAGTGGGGCTATGCTGCACCACACGGTTCAACGTTTTTTTTTTTCTAGGGGTGAGGGAAAAGCTCATACTCACCTTATCTGCAGATCCTCTGGAAAAACACGCTCCCCATGGTCCAGCTGTGTACTGTTCCTGTTCATAGAGCGTGCTGATATCAAGAACAGTCCATTTTCAAGACCACTGGATCGCGGGGGGGGGGCGGGGGGGTCAGGAGCCGAAGGAACTGGTTTTGTGCGGGGAGGATCATCAGGTCAGGTCAGGTCAGGTAAGTACAGTATATATACATACATACACACACAGGATGCCAGGAATGGGTCCTGGACGAGAGATTTGTTCCAACAAACCAAATGTGTGATAATTAAAAATGTCCCAAACATACAAGTCTTTTGTAACAAAACTGTGAAAAAGGAGGAAACAATCTTCTAAGACACCAGGTCCACCACCACTAAACAGAGACTTGAGTTTGCTTACCAAATGGCCATGATTCTCATATCATAAAGAGTCATATCACGCTTTATAAGAACTCCATAGTGGGCAACTCTATCAATCTCAAGCATCCCCTCTGGAAAATGGTCTCCCTCCACCAAGAAATACCACCGCAACTCCCGTCAGCTCAAAGATCAATGCATGCAGGTAAGTACCCAGAAAAAGAAGTTCACATGCTCCACACTGGCCACTTCTGGTAAACTTCCCCTTCTCGCTGATTCTCTCGGCTCGCCCGTGTGATTTTGGCGAATGAGAGTTCTGAGGAAGGGAGTTTGTCTCCCGAAACACGTCAGCTTTCCAATTGCAGAGATTTGTTATCCCTGATACTGCAGTTGTGAATGATATGCTTTTAATCATCTCATGTTTGTGAGTATGTCTTTGGCATTTTTCAATGAATACTAATTGGTGTTAAAGGTAATGCACTAGGCGTTTGCGCCCCCCTTCTTGTCTTCATACTCTGTATGTGTACAGAATTCCCCCAGGAATCTTATTTCCTGCTCTTACCATAAATCTGCAGCAAGCTACGCATTCATTTAGAGCAGGGGTCTCCAAAGTACGGCCTGCGGGCCACATCAGGTCCTTTTCCGGCCCGCAGCTTGAGTCGTCAGACTTACTTCAGGGTCGGTTCTTGCTCAAGCTATGTTGGGTAGCAGGAACTGCACTGCATACTCACCCCTGACAGTATGCAGCACAGGTCCCACAGCCCGACGATGCCTGCCCAACCTGGCGCCTCACTAGTTGTTGATTGCTAGGACCTGCTGCACCTCCCGGGTCCTGCCCCGCTGTTAGCATTAGTGTCCTTAACAGCTGTAATTTTGCCTAGAACGTGCCTGTGTAACAGCCCAGTGGGAGCCGGGAGGTGCAGCAGAACAGCACTGAAGCTGGACACAGATGTAAGTGGGATACAAATTAACTGTTGGTGCTGTTGGGGGTCTCTGATGGGGACATAAATGTGGAAAGGGGGCTCTAAGGGGGACACAATTGTGCAGGGGACTCTAATAGGGACATATATGCTAAAGGGGGCTCTAAGGAGGACACAATTGTGCAGGGATCTCTAAAGGGGGCACAAATGTGGAAAGGGTGCTCTAAGGGGGACTCAAATGTGGAACGGGGGCTCTAAGGGGAACACAAATGTGCATCAAGGGTCTGATAGGGACACAAATGTGCAGCAGGACTCTGATGGGGACACAAATATGCAGGGGCTTTTTATGGGGACACAAATATGCAGGGGGGGTCTGATGGGGACATAAATATGTGAGGGAGCTCTGATGAGAACACAAATGTGCAATGGGGGTGTGATGGGGGACACAGTTTGTGGGGGGGGGCTCTGATGGGGATACAAATATGTAAGGGGGCTCTGATGAGGACACAAATATGCAGGGGGCTCTGATGGGGAAATAAATATGCAGGGGGCTCTGATGGGGACATAAATATGCAGGGGGCTCTGATGGGGACAAAAATATGCAGGGGGCTCTGAAGGCGACATAAATACACAATGGCTTCGTGAGAGGGATTCCCTCCATCAACACTAATTGTGTTGATGGGGGAATCAAGCAATTTTGCTTTCTGCAACTTGTGGTTGCAGGAAATAAATCAGTCTATGATCGACGTGAACACACATACACCAAGTACACAGGTTGAATTGGATAGACTAGTATCTTTATTCAACCCTACCAACTATGAAACTATGACCAGCTTTATGGGAAAAGGGCTTTTTTGTTACAACACAGAGATTGCTCAGGGCTACAATGGAAGCAGCTCATTTCATTAATTAATGACTTTGAGAAAAGCCATGATAAAGCAACCACCAACTACATCACAGCAAAGATATGAATTTGAGAAAGGTTGCTAAAATCCTTGCAACGCAGTTGACCTGAAGGCACTGATTTTTTTCTGAACAAGACTGGTAAATAAAGAATTCCAGAAAGGTGAAACACTTCCAACGCTTCCCTTTCCTTGACATCATGGGCTTGATTTACTAAAGGCAAACCGAATGTTCACTTTGCAAGTGAAGTTGCACTTTACAGGGAATTTGCACCAGAGCTCAGTGATGGAGGTACAGCTTTGCTAACTTCCATCATCCAATCACGTGCAAGCAAAAATGCTGCCCCTCCTCCATCCTTGCACATCATTGGGTATTCATTTGAAATATGAAATCTCTGGGGCAAGTTGCAAAGTGAACAGCCTGTGAGCCTTTAGCAGGGCTTTTTTTCTCAAACAAAATGTGCTGGAACTCAACCACGACCCCCCAAAACCCCTCCCCCCACACACACCTCATAAACAGTAGGAGGGTCTTAAAGGGGCATTAAATACCAGGATTGCATTACATACAGAGTGCAGTGTACAGGAGGGTTGCACACAGAGTGCAGAGCTGTCACTTGTAAACACAGAATCCGGACTTCTGTGTTTACAAGTGATTGTGGTGAGCAGCCCCCCCCCCCCCCCCCAAGGGTCTGAGCCAGAGGTGGTGGAACTGAGTTCCACCTGAAAAAAAGCCCTGGCCTTTAACAAATCCATCCCAATGAAATTCTTGTATCCTCTACTAACCAATTTTGAGGCTTTATTCAACTAAAATTCCTAAAGGGACCAAGAGCAGCAAAGAAGATGTAAGAAGATGGTATACAGCCAAAGAAAATAGCAATTTGACATGCCTGGTTTAGGTCATGTATGGTCATAATGAATATGCAATTAAGACTATTACACAACTGGAGACAAGCACTGAACGCCAGTAGTAAATGTTCTGTACACAGTCCTGGGCTTACTCCAATAGCATATTGTTTTGATATGTTCTTCTACATCCACCGCAACATAATGGGGTTGAGTTACTAAAGAAAAATAGATGGTGCACTTTGCAAGTGCAGTTGCTCCGGAGCTTAGTAAATGAGGGAAAGCTCTACTGCCTTCGATCATTCAATTACGTGCAAGCAAAAAAAAAATATATTTTTTCCTTGCATGTGATTGGGTATTTTTTTAGCAAAGTGAAGCTTCATCTCATTTACTAAGCTCTGCTACAACTGCACTTGCAAAGTAAACAATCTATTTGCCTTTAGTAAATCAACCCGATTGAGGGGAATTTGATAAAAAGTCCCCCTAATACCTACCTGAGCCCATTTTGATCCAGTGATTTAGCGCGAATGCCTCAGCCGTCCGGGACTCTCACTCCTGATTCGCTGAGACACAGCATTGGTGCCACTGGCTCCCGCTGCTGTCAATCAAAGTCAGTTAGCCAATCAGGAGAGGGAGGGGGCGGGACCAAACAGTGGCTCCATGTCTGAATGAACACACAGAGCAGCCGCTCAACTCGGGTGCCACCATAGCAAGCTGTTTGCTGTGGGGGCACTCGACAGGAGGGAGGGGCCAAAAGAGACAACGAGGGACCCGAGAAGAGGAGGATCTGGGCTGCTCTGTGCAAGACCACTGCACAGAGGAGGTAAGTATAACATGTTTGTTATTTTTAAAGGGAAAAAAATGAGACTCCAGTCTTAGTCCGTAGGATTCAATATTGAGTTGGCCCACTCTTTGCAGCTATAACAGCTTCAACTCTTCTGGGAATGTTGTCTACAAGGTTTTGGAGTGTGTCTATGAGAATGTTTGACCATTCTTCCCGAAGCGCATTTGTGAGGTCAGGCACCGATGTTGGATGAGAAGGCCTGGCTTGCAGTCTCTGCTCTAATTCATCCCAAAGGTGTTCCCAACGGTGTTCTATCAGGTTGAGGGCAGGCCAGTCAAGTTCCTCCACCCCAAACTCACTCATCCATGTCTTTATGGTGCACAGTCATATTGGAACAGAAAGGGGCCATCCCCAAACTGTTCCCACAAAGCTGGGAGCATGAAATTGTCCAAAATGTCTTGGTATGCTGAAGCCCAACCCCTGAAAACCAAACCCACACCATAATATCCACCCTCCCCATCATCAAATGATTTGGACCAGTGCACAAAGCAAGGTCCATAAAGACATAGATGAGCGAGTTTGGGAGTTTGACCCGATAGAACACCTTTGGGATGAATTTGAGCAGAGACTGAAAGCCAGGCCTTCTTGTCCAACATCAGTGCCTGACCTCAAAAATGCACTTCTGGAAGAATGGTCAAACATTCCCATAGACACACTCCTAAACCTTGTGGATGGCCTTCCCAAAAGAATTGAAGCTGTTATAGCTACAAAGGGTGGGCCAACTCAATATTGAACCCTACGGACTAAGACTGGGATGCCATTAAAGTTCATGTGTGTGTAAAGGCAGATGTCCCAATACTTTTGACAATATAGTGTATTTTCTGGGGGCTTTTCAGGCACTCCGATTGAAATCTTTTCAGGCCAAAATGTGTATGAAACGGGTATGAATCGTTGATGATTTAGACATGGTTTAAAGAAGAGAGACGGTGGTGCTAATATAGGTGAATGTGTTCTACTAAAGGGCTGTACCTGAAAAAAATCCAACACTTTCCTAGACAACAACCATCATTTATAGTTATACAGAATGACCTTTAAAATACTAGTTTGTGTCACAGGTTATTAAGTAAAATTATTCAGGCCACCATAATCTAATGTACTTTCACTAATTACATGGTATATTCTGAAAGAACACATAACAGCTTAATAATGGGTATCACATGTGAACATGTCAGAACGATCTCTACTTCTCCACCCACACACTGTGCATCACAAAGCAACAGATGTACTCCACATACACCAATGTACAATCATTACAGATGAGGATATAGGAACTCTTCCTGCAAGTGGAGCATCCCAGGGCTTGGAAGCTGAACTCCAGGGATGGTTTACTTTGCATACTTACACTGGGCCAGCTTGGCACAATATAGGTATGCATATGAGATACCCGATTGGCCCTGCACAGCCGCCAATCAGAGAACGCCTTGCATTTTTCTTGATGAATGCAAAGCATTCTCTGATTGGACAAGGTGGAGACTGAGACCTCATCACCCCTCCTCTCCACTTTGTCAAATTAAAAAAAGCTTTGCATTCATTGAAAAAAAAGCAATGCGTTCTCTGAATGGTGCATCACCCAGATGACCGCAGCCATTGCTGTACTACAATGATTTACAGCTTCTACAGAGCAGGGGTGTGGACATTTTTTAAAGGACTTGTCCAAGGGACTAAATTGGGGTCCCAATCTACTTGTGCTGATCATTTTACCAATCATTTTACCAAAACCGTATTTAAAGCAGGGGTCCGCCAAATTTTATTTTTTTAAAGTCAGCAGCTACAAATACTTACCTGTCCAGCGCGCCCGCGATGTCGGCACCCGAGGCCGACCCGTCCCTCGGTCCTCAGATGCTTTTGCCGCCATCTTCGGTAAGGAAATCAGGAAGTGAAGCCTTGCGGCTTCACTTCCTGGTTCCCTACTGTGCATGCGCGACTCACGCTGCGCAATGCCACTGGTCCCTGCTGTCTTCTGGGACCCATGTGTCTCCCAGAAGACAGCCGGGGGGGCGCGGATGTGGCGTAGACTGGCGTAGACTGCGTAGATATGCGGGGGTCTATGCCTGGAAGTGGGTGCAAATACCTGTCTTAGACAGGTATCTGCTCCCCCCTCCCCCCTGAAAGGTGCCAAATGTGACACCGGAGGGGGGGAGGAATCCGGACAGTGGAGGTTACATTTTTGTGTGGACCTCCGCTTTAAAGTATAACTAATGGAAATTTTTAATTTTTTTTGGTTAGAGGGGAGATGGATTAGAACCCCTGGCAGTTTTCTATTGCTGTCTGTGCCCCCATAGTGAGATTCACCCTCTCTATTTATCTTATTTACCATTATCATTGAAAGTAAAAGTAGAAGAAAATCCCAAATTTTGGGTTGTCCCCAGAAAAGTAATAGAGGGGAAATCTTCCAATGGGGACACTAAGTCTGGTGAAGAGATTCCCTTCTTCTGACACTTTTTGTTTACAAGTAAGACCCAGTTCACACAGGGGCGGCACGACTTTGGGGGCGACTCGGCAAGGCGATCTCAAGACGACTTCAGAGGTGACTTGAAAAATTACTTCTGTATTTAAGTCAATGCAAGTCGCCCCGAGTCGCCCCCAAAGTAGTACAGGAACCTTTTTCTAAGTCGGAGCGACTTGAGTCTCTCCTATTAGAACGGTTCCATTGAACAGAGCGGGATGCGACTTGTCAAGCGGCTGAGTCGCCTGACGAGTCGCCCCTGTGTTAACCCGGGTCTTAACCACTTCGCGCCCAAGGACGTCCATGGACGTCCTGGACTTTGAGCCAGGATATCTGAATGATGCCTGCAGCTACGTTTTTTAGAGCCGGTGATTCTGTGTGCCGTAAGAACGATCATAGCGGCTGCTCCGCCGCTTGATCGTTCTTACAGGCGGCGAGAGGGGACGCCCCCCCCTCCCGCCACCCTCCGGCGCTTCTACCGACTCACCTGTGCGATCGGTGAGTCGGTGACAGGATCCGCCGGCCCCGGCTTCTTACCATAGAGACTTCCGGTGGACCAGATGGTCGCCGGAGTCTCTATGATCGTTCGGAGGCCGGGCGCGATGTTATGAAGTCATGCCCGGCCTCTGCATTCGAAAAAACGGCGCCGCTTCGGCTAGGAAGCGGTGATCTTTTTTTATTTTTTTATTTCCGGCTTCCCAGCCTAGAGGTGAGATGTGGGGTCTTATTGACCCCATATCTCACTGTAAAGAGGACCTGTCATGCTTATTCCTATTACAAGGGATATTTACATTCCTTGTAATAGGAATAAAAGTGATCATTTTTTTATTTTATTTTTTTAAAGTGTCAAAGTAAAAACTTTAAAGTAAAATTAACAATAAATAAAAAAATAAAAAAATGTTAAGTGCCCCTGTCCCCGGTAGCTCGTACGCAGAAGCGAACGCATACGTAAGTCCCGCCCACATATGAAAACAGTGTTCAGAACACACATGTGAGGTATCGCAGCGAACGTTCGAGCGAGAGCAATAATTCTAGCCCTAGACCTCCTCTGTAACTCAAAACATGTGACCAGTAAAAAATGTTAAAGCGTCGCCCATGAGAATGTTTAAGTACCGAAGTTTGGCGCCATTCCACGAGCGTGCAATTTTGAAGGGTGACATGTTAGGCATCTATTTACTCGTCGTAACTTCATCTTTCACATTATGCAAAAAAAAAAAAAATGTTTAATTCACGAAAAAATGCGTTTGAAAAATTATTGCGCAAATACCGTGCGAGATAAAAAGTTGCAATGACCGCCATTGTATTCTCTAGGGTCTTTGCTAAAAAACATATATAGTGTTTGGGGGTTATATGTAATTTTCTAGCAAATAAATGAGGACTTTTACATGTAGGAGCAAAGTGTCAGAATTGGCCCGGATGCGAAGTGGTTAAAGTCAGTATTTTTGATGGAAAACAACAGAACCTCCAAACATTAAATATTTTTTGCATTGCTGCAAATTTTTATATCACACAGTATTTGCGCAGCGGTTTTTCAAATGCAATTTTTTTGAAAAAAAATACAGTAATAGATTTTAATGCAAAAAACACAATATATAACCATTTTTTTTGGTAGGATATAAAAGACCATGTTACGCTGAGTAAATAGATACTTAACATGTCACTCTTTAAAACTGTTAAACTACCATAGGCGACACTTTCAAATTTTTTACAGATTCCCAGTTTAGTTACAGAGGAGATCTAGCGCTAGGAATTATTGTTCTCGTTATAAGATTTTACAAATGCGTTCACCTCTGCATACAAACATGGGAGGGTGAGGGGGGGCCTTAAAAAAAATATATATATATATATATATATATTATTTAGTTTATTTAAAAAAAAAACTTTCACTTTTTTTTTTCTTGATCACTTTTGTTGCTATCACGAGCAAACATCCATTGTGATAACAATAAAAGCATGACAGGTCCTCTTTATGGAGACATCTGGGGTTGCCGGTTTTCTCTATGGAGACTACTAGTTTTCTCAATGGAGAATGACGGCCCTGCATGCATGCGTGTGACGTCATCGCCGCTCCGGCCAATCACAGCGCCGGAGCGGCGATAACAGGAAGACGGTCGGAGCGGACATGGCGGCGGAGGAGGACGAGGAGCGCTTCGATCTGAGGCAAGTGCCACATAATGAGCTAGTATGCATAGCATACTAGCTCATTATGTCTTTTTCTTGCAGGTGTTATTTTAATTTTTTTTGAAAAGTGGGTTTACAACCACTTTAACTAAAAAGTCGAAAATAATACAATTATATATATTTTTTTTAAACCATCAATTTCAGTTTTCGTCCAAGTGGCAGCCTGAATTTTTGGTTTTCTACACTGAAATTTTCATTTTGGTGCACCACTAAAATAAAGAATTTATAAAAAAAAAAAAATCCTTCAAAAAGAAACTACCGTATATACTCGAGTATAAGCCGAGTTTTTCAGTACTTTTTTTGTGCTAAAAATGCCCCCCTCGGCTTATACTCAAGTCACCTTTTTGCGCCTAATCTCCCGAAGTTTGGGGACCCGGTACAGGCCGTCCGTAGGTCCCCTGGCCATCAAACTTGGCACACATGTAGCCACACTATTCCTCTACAAGTGTGCAAAGATTTTTGTCCGGGGGACCTACGGCCGGGGAGCACCAATTTTTCAAACCCGGGCACCCCTTCTATAGACTCCCATGTTAAACGGTAATTTCTCTGGTGACTTTGGGGACACGGTACCGGCCGGTCATAGGTCCCATGGACCCGAAACTTGTTTTTTTGTCTGAGGGACCTACGGCCGGGGAGCACAGATTTTTCAAAGCTGGGCACGCCTTCCATAGACTACCATGTTGAATGTCAGTCTAGTCATGGACACAGTGAGGCATGGGCACAGTGAGGCAAAATGAGGCACAGTGAGGCATGCAGATGGACACCCTAGGCTTATACTCGAGTCAATAAGTTTTCTCAGTTTTTTGTGGTAAAATTAGGTGCCTCGGCTTATATTCGGGTCTGCTTATACTCGAGTAGATACGGTAAATAGGCTTTAATGGGTAACACAGCCGCAGTGGTAGAACTAAAGCCTTTGAGTTGCGGCAATGGTGAGCACACTACTGGCACTGCCTGCCTCTAGTCTACTGAGAATAGACTGTACAAACATTAGCACTAGAGTTGCCCTTCTTGCCCCTTGAAGAGGCTGTAAGCTGAACCCTACCAGTGGGAAGAGAATCTACAGAATGAGTCTGTCCTCCATGCAGACAATACTTTGACTCTAGTTTTTGGTAAGCCGACCTGAAAAGTTAGTAATGAATGAACAGAAATGTGTTCTCTACAAGTGTTATTCTCTAATAATCATCTCTTGGCAGTTATGGTAACTAAGATAAACACAAAGTAGACCGGGAGAGCTGGATAAAGACGTGAATTGTCCAGGACTGCCTGGGAGGATCACATACAGCAGATCACATGAGAACACATTATTGGGGACACAATGCTCCATGTTTATGTAGCTCCACATGACCGCCACCAGCAATCCTACACTGTATTCACTTCCTGCAACAACAGGGAAGGCCGAGTATGGCCTCTGAGAGGCGCCACACCAGACTGTGACCACTACAGTTTCAGCATATCCACCGATCAGCCATAAATGTATGATTACTGACAGCTTAAAGTGATATTAACCACTTAAGGACCGAGCCCATTTTTCAGACTCTGTGTTTACAAGTTAAAATCATATTTTTTTGCTAGAAAATTACTTAGAACCCCCCAAAAATTATATATTTTATTTTCTAACACCCTAGAGAATAAAATGGCGGTTGTTGCAATACTTTCTGTCCCACCGTATTTGCACAGCGGTCTTACAAGTGCACTTTTTTGGGGAAAAAAATAGGATTTTTTGTACTCACCGTAAAATCCTTTTCTCTGACATCCATGGACTGACACGGTGTCTCTTTACACTTTACACGTGGGTTATGTCCCTGCTTGCAGGAGAAGACCTAGGCAGAATGTGAGATGTTATACATACATTCTAAAAGCCAGAGCTGAACAGCCCCACCCAGGGGGTGGTCCCTCCGGGCATAACCCTCCCACACTACAGTCAGCAGACTTCAGTTCGTAACAAAGCAGTACAAACTTAAAAAGGAAGGGTGGGTGCCGTGTCAGTCCATGGATGTCAGAGAAAAGGATTTTACGGTGAGTACAAAAATCTCTTATCATCCATGGACTGACACGGTGTCTCTTTACACTTTACACGTGGGATGTCCCAAAGCAGTGTCAAGAGGGATGGGAGCAGTATAAATGGAAAAACCAAACTTTCACTCCAAGAAGGCAGAGCTCCTCAACGGAGGAGTCGCAACTTTAAACAGCGGCCTGCAGCACCCTGCGGCCGAAGAAAGCATCCGAAGATGCAGCCACATCAACCTTATAAAAAAACTTAAAAGGTATGAACAGACGACCAGGTCGCCGCCTTGCACACTTGTGCAACCGACGCTTGATGTCGGAAAACCCAGGAAGCACCAATTGCCCTGGTGGAATGCGCCGTAACCGGAAAGGGAGGCGCCCGCCCTTTGAGAGCATAGGCTTGAATGACGGTTTGTCTGATTTCCCTAAAAATGATGGCAGACGAAACCGCTTGGCCCTGTTATGGACCAGGGGCAGTCACAAACAGTGAGTCGGACTTCCGAATAGAAGCAGTAGCAGACAGGTACACCGGTAAGGCTCGTACCACATCCAATATGTGCAGCGCAAACTCTCTGGGATGCGATGGGTGAGGACACAAGGACGGGAGGACAATGTCCTCATGTAGGTGAAAGGTAGACACCACCTTTGGCAAAAGGGAAGGTCGCGGATGCAACACCGCCTTATCCTTATGGATGACTAAATATGGCGACTTGCAGGACAAAGCCGCCAACTCAGACACTCGTCAAACAGAAGTGATTGCCACTAAAAGGCCACCTTCTGAGACAAGACAAGAGAGGAATATCCTGGATATTCCCAAAAAGGAGGTTCCTGGAGGACCGAGAGCACCAAATTCAGATCCCACGGTGGGAGAGAAGGCTTGACAGGAGGGAGCACATGGCGAACCCCCAACACAAGGTGCTAACCAAGAAATGACCCGCTAGAGGTCGCTGAAAGAAGACGGCCAAGGCCGAAATCTGATCCTTGATGGTACTCAAAGCAAGCTTTTGGGTCACTCCACACTGTAGAGGACGCAAGATTCTGGGGACGGAATACGTCCGAGGACGCCAGTCCAGCGCTTTGCATATGGCGATATAAGCTTTCCAGGCACGGTGATAGATCTGCCTGGAGGAAGACTTCTGTGTCCTTAACATGGTCAAAATGACAGAGTCCGAGAGACCTCGGTCCCTCAACACCTGGCTTTTAACAGCTCTGCCGTTAAAGCCAGAGACTGTAAGCCGGATGAAACATAGGACCTTGAGACTGAAGGTCCTCCCTCATCGGCAACCGCCAGGGAACGTCCGCAACGAGACGTACCAGATCAGCGTACCAGTGACGCTGAGGCCAATCCGGAACAATTAGGATCACCGGAGTTTATATCAGGCGATAAGGACCCTATGGGGCCACCAACGCATCCGAGTCATCGCCCAAGGATCCCTGGATCTGGCCACAACTTCGACCCTTGCGACTGAGTCGAGAGGCCATCAGGTCCACATCCGACGTGCCCCACCGTCGGCAAAGGAGTTGAAATATGCAAGGACCACTCTTCCTGGTCCGGCGTCTGGCGATTGGCGACTCAGATAGTCCGCCCCTACAGAGCCGGCACGTTTCTTCCGGCCCACTTCAGGATACGGATTACCTCGGAAGCCGCAGCTGAGCTCCGAGTCCCCCCGTGATGGTTTACCTACGCCACCGCCGTGGCGTTGTCCGACTGGCTCCTGATGGAGCGACCCCGTACTCTCTCCGACCTGAGGAGAGACACAGTCTGATGGCCCGTATTTCCAGAACAGTGATTGGTAAAACGGGCTCGTCCGGAGTCCAAGGCCTTGAGCCGACAGGACTCCCCAGACTCCACCCCAGCCCGTCAGGCTGGTGTCCGTCGTGAGTACCGTCCCTTGGATGGGAGGGGAACGACTTTCCGGACCGAAGAGCCGAGGGTCCCAACCACCATGTCAGGGACGCCCTGACCAGGTGAATCACCTGGATCCGAAGATCCAAGGACAACGGGGATTTGTCCCAGGTGGACAAGATCTCCTTCTGCAATGCCCTGGTGTGTGATTGGGCATACGGAATGGCCGCAAAGGAGGCCACCAGGAGTCCCGGGACTCTCATGCAAACAACGGATTGACAACCATGTTCGGGATGTCAGCACCCGCACCGCAGACTGAAGTGTCAGCAACTTTTTCAGAGGTAGGATACCTTTGCCTCCAAGGAGTCCAGAACCAGAACTAGATACTCCAGACCTGAGTCGGGACCAGGACTGACCCCTGAATGTTCAGGAACCACCCGAAGTCCCTGAGGGTCTAATTGACGATAGTCACCTTTCCTCTAAGTCTGAGCCACTTTCTGCTCATAGCAGAAGACCGTCCAGATAGCCCACGACAGCAATACCTCGCTGTAACAGAAGGCTAGAACCGGAGCAAGCACCTTGGTGAACACCCTTGGTGCCGAGGCAAGGCCGAAAGGAAGAGCCACAATCGATAGTGGACTTCGCTGATCGCAAGGCGCAGAAACTTCTGGTGACTTGCGCAGATCGGAACATGCAAGTAGGCGTCCTTGAAGTCCAAGGACGCCAGAAGAAAATCCCTTTGGTGGAGTGTAGCGATCACCGTGCGAATGGATCCCATGCGGAATTTCTGCACCTTCTCTAAGGCATTCAGGGCCTTGAGGTCCAGGATAGGTCGAACCACGTCCTACTTTTGGGATGACAAACAGATTCGAGCAGAATCCCTGAAAACTCTCCTGTGACGGAACCGGCACAATCACTCCGGACCTGATCAAATCCTGTACAGCCCCCAAGAGGGCTGCCCGACAGGTAGGAAGGAGAGGAAGATTCAAGGGAAAGAATCTGTGTGGGGGCCAGGATCGGAATACTATCCTATATCCTGAGGTGACCACCTCGCACACCCACCAGTCGGAGATTCAGGAGGTCCACCGATCCGTGAACCTGCGAAGTCGTCCCCCCACCCCAGAGTCGGGCGGAGGCAAGACTTCACGCGGAGGCGGGCTTGGGAGCCGCTTGTTTGGCTTACGCACCCAGGGGCACTTGTGCCCACCAGCCGCACTGCCGTCAGTCTGAGAGGGCCTACCTGTGGACTCTGACTGACGAAAAAAAAAAAACATTTTGCTGGAAAGGAAGGCCCCTGTTTACGGCGGGCCTCCTCACCCTTGCTAGTCTAAGGAAGAAGAGTGTGTTTACCTCCCGTGACATCCATGACGATGTCATCCAGAGCAGCACCGAAAGGTCTACCGCCTTTAAATAGTAGATCCGTCAGGAGCTTCCTAAGGCTAGGTCAGCAGACCAGCATTTCAACCAGATAAGACGACGCAATACCACCGCCGAGACAGAGGCCCTGGATATTAAAGGGGCCGCGTTCAGCGTGGCGTCGCACACAGAAACCAGGCCCTGAACCAGTTGGTGGGCCAGAGCAACTGTGTCTGGAGGAAGAATATGCTCCTGTACAGCTAGGTGCAACATTTTTGCCCAACCTGTAAGTGTTTTAGACACAAGGGTCGCCGCTATCACAGGTCGTAGGGCGGATCCCAACAAGGCAAACATGGTTCTGCTCACCACTTCTGACCTCCTGTCAGTGGGGTCCTCAAATGCAGGAATCCCCTCCATTGGGAGAGTGATGGCCTTGTTCAACCGGGCGACTGGAGGGTCGACCACTGGGGGAGAAGCCCACTTTTTAAGTAGGGCATCTTCAAGGGGTATCTGATAGACAAACGCCGCGGGACCATAAAAAAATTCTTCTGCGGCTTTTCCCAGACCTTATCAATGAGCTGGTCAAGGAAAGTACAATGGAAAAAACCCCTTTAGAAGGCCTGGCCTTAAAAGAACCAAAGGAGACAGTATCCGCCTGAGGTTCTGCATCCGCAGCATTTGAGCTTGAGAGTGTCCCTCACCGCAGTCATGAGCACACTAACAAGCGCCCTGTCATTTACTGACTCAGAACTGGAGTTTCCCTCATAAGGAATGTCCTGTTCAAAACCATCCATACATTCAGAACTAGGGTCCTGAGCGATAGTGGCTAGGCCCATATCTGAATCAGCGCACTGCCCTCGAGTAGATAAAGTGGGGAGAGGGCGCCCTTTTTTGCACCTTGCGCTTGCACACAGCTCCCATCCTGGTCAGAAATTGATTCCAGGGCTGCCCACAACAGGTCCATAGGGACCGCAGTGCTGAAGCACTGCCTGTTGCCACTGACATTTTTAGGGGAAGCTGGTGACACATACTCCATATTGTCCCTCTCTGAGACTCTCTCAGATAAAAAGTCCACCCACAGGCTGTGCTGACTGAGGAGGGGGCGCCCAGGGGACTCACCAAACCGGACCAGGGACCGCTTAGTTCCGCTGTCTGTACCGCGCTGTGTCAGCGCTGGTGAGCTGTGAGGAGACTGTGAGGAGATTCGCGCTGCTACAGCAGCGCTAGAGGCCAAACTAGTGCTGAAAACTGCGCGGGCTACAAGAAAATGGCCGCCGCACTTCACTGAGGCGATCCGCGGCAAGATGGCCGCCATGACGCAGTTAAAATGAAACAGCACACACGCACAGCGCCACTCGGCGCTCAGGCCCCAAAAACAAAAACCACCCAAAAAAGCCCCAAGGCATACATTGCAGACCAGCATGAGCCCCCCAAGAACAGTGTGACCCCCAAGCACCCCACACAGCCAGCGCCAGTAATGGTGACAGAGAGCGACAATAAAATACAGGGGGAGACAGGGAAAATCCCCCACAGAGAAACACACAGCCCTTTGTACTCACCTGCAGGCAGGAGAGACTACTTACCCGTCCCCTGAGGGACACACTGGTGTTTCTGACAGGACTATCACAGTGCAGTACTGAGTAGCTGTCGGCCCGGTCCACCGCGAAAGATAGTCAGTCAGGAGCTGTTCAGTCTTGAGAGGACCGTGGGAGCATGAAAGCAAACCCGGCCACCCCTGGAGTCATGGGGCCTGTCGTGAACTGAGTCTCACGCACACAAGGCGAGGATCAGCACGCTCGATGGTCGGACAGGGAAGACTACGAGGATATCTTGTACCCAACCTGTTGCCCAGCCGACAGTTGATAGAAGATTCTCAAAAATAAAATAAAAGAATTCCAAAAAGGAATAAAATAGGTCAGGAGACTGGCTCCTGAGGGAGCCACGTCTTCTCCTTCTGCTAGGCAGAAAAAAACTGAAGTCTGCTGACTGTAGTGGGAGGGTTATGCCCGGAGGGACCGCCCCCTGGGTGGGGCTGTTCAGCTCTGGCTTTTAGAATGTATGTATAAAATCTCACATTCTGCCTAGGTCTTCTCCTGCAAGCAGGGACATAACCCACGTGTAAAGTGTAAAGAGACACCGTGTCAGTCCATGGATGATAAGAGAAATACACTTTTTAAATAAAAAAATAAGACAACCATAAAGTTATCCCAATTTTTTTTATATTGGGAAAGATAATGTTACGCCGAGTAAATTGATACCCAACATGTCACGTTTCAAAATTGTGTCCGCTCGTGGAATGGCGACAAACTTTTACCCTTAAAAATCTCCATATGTGAAGTTTAAAAATTTCTACAGGTTACCAGTTTTGAGTTACAGAGGTCTAGTGCTAGAATTCTTGCTCTCGCTCTAACAATTGCGGCGATACCTCACATGTGTGGTTTGAACACCGTTTTCATATGCGGGCGCTACTCATGTATGCGTTTGCTTATGCGTGCGAGCTCGTCAGTACAGGGCGCTTTAAAAAAAAAATAAAAAAATTATTATTCATTTTCCTTAAAAAAAAATATTTTGACACTGTCCCTTAAAAAAAAAAAAATTTGGGTCACTTTTATTCCTATTACAAGAAATGTAAACATTCCTTTGTAATAGAAAAATGCATGACAAGAGGACCTCTTAACCGCTTGCCGACCGCCGCACGCCGATGTACGTCGGCAGAATGGCACGGGTAGGCATATTGGCGTACAGGTACGCCCCTTTAACATGCACAGCCGCGGGTCACGCAAGCGCGCGCGCACCGCCGGCGGCACGCTAACGACCCGGTCGGGTACTCCGTGACCGCGCCCGCGGGACCCGCGGACCTGATCGCCGCTGGTGTCGCGCGATCGGGTCACAGAGCTGAAGAACGGGGAGAGGTAAGTGTAAACAAACCTCTCCCCGAGCTTCCTAGTGAGACTGTCACTGATCGTCTGTTCCCTGTCATAGGGAACGACGATCAGTGACGTCACACTCCAAGCCACGCCCCCACACAGTAAGAATCACACATTAGGTCATACTTAACCCCTTTAGCCATAATGTCGCAATCACGATAAAAATCGCTGATCGTCGCCATTACTAGTAAAAAAAAAAAAAATTATAATAAAAATGCCATAAAACTATCCCCTAATTTGTAGACGCTATAACTTTTGCGCAGACCAATCAATAAATGCTTATTGCAATTTTTTTACCAAAAATATGTAGATAAATACGTATCGGCCTAAACTGAGGAAAAAAAATAATTTTTTTATATATTTTTTGGGATATTTATTATCGCAAAAAGTAAAAAATATTGCATTTTTTTCAAAAATGTCACTCTATTTTTGTCTATAGTGCAAACAATAAAAACCGCAGAGGTGATCAAATACCACTAAAAGAAAGCTCTATTTGTGGGGAAAAAAGGAATTCAATTTTGTTTGGGAGCCACGTCGCACGACCGCGCAATTGTCAGTTAAAGCGACGCAGTGCCGAATTGCAAAAAGGGGCCTGGTCCTTTAGCAACAAAATGGTCCGGGGCTTAAGTGGTTAAATATGAGATCTGGGGTAAAAAAAAAAAAAAAAACTCTGATCTCATATTTACACTAAAATGCAATAAAAAAAATTATAAATACTGTATTTATTGTTGTATAACACTTACTTATTTACCCTGAAAATAGAGGGTAAACTGTGCCTGCATGTTATACGCAGGGGGCTGTGGAAAGTTTTTTTCCTGAAACTTCCCTCTTAAAGTTAGTGCTTGGTATACGCCGATAAATATGGTACATTTTCTCCTTTAAGAGCATTGAGCGGAAGCAACGTTTGACGCACAGCGTTCCCGAAAATACCAGGGTTATGGCAGCTAGCTGCTGCCATAACAACGGTATTTAGCGTCAAAGTACAGACGTATGGGTACGTTGTTTTGCGTGAAGTGTCTCTGGTTTTTTTCAAAATAACAAACATGTCATACTTACCTGCTCTGTGCAGTGGTTTTGCACAGAGCAGCCCTGATCCTCCTCTTCTTGGGTCCAACGCCAGCGCTCCTGGCCCCTCCTCTTCTGCCAAGTGCCCCCACAGCAAGCAGCTTGATGTGGGGGCACCCAAGCAGGCTCGCTCCCGATCCCCAGCTCTGTTAATTTATACACACAGCCCCCTCTCTCGTCTCATTCGCTCACTGGCTGTGATTGACAGCAGCAATAGCTCCTGCTGCTGTCTCAGCCAATGAGGGCGGAGAGTCCCCAGAGAGCCGAGGCTCTTATGTACATCGCTGGATCACAATGGGGCTCAGGTAAGTATTAAGGAGGGCTGGGGGGGCTGTTGCACAGAGAAGGTTTTTTACCTATATGCATAGAATGCATGAAGGTAAAAAACTTTGAGCCTTTAGAACCACTTTAAGTGAATGACATTGACTATCTCGTTACAATGGCATCTGAAAGTTGGTGGGATATATTAGGCAGCAAGTAAACATGTTACCCCTGAAGCTGTTGCGTTGAAAGCAGAAGAAATTGGGTATCGCAGTTTTTTCTGTATGGGGCCGGTCAGGGTGCCCATTCTGACCCGTGTCCACAGCCAAAAATGCCTACAATGGGCACATGAGCATCGGAGCTGGACCATGGAGTAATAGAAGAAGATGGCCTGGTCTGATTACGTTTCCTTTTACATCATGTGGATGGCTGGGTGTGCGTGTGCATCGCTTACATGGGGAAGAGATGGAACCAGGGTGCAGTATGGGAAGAAGGTAAGCCAACAGAGGCAGTGTGATGCTTTGGGCAATGCTGGGAAACCTTGGGTCCTGCAATTCATATGGACGTTACTTGACACATACCACCTAAACATTGACGCTGACCAAGTACACCCTTTCATGGAAACAGTATTCCCTGACGGCAGTGGCCTCTTTCAGCAGGATAATGCGCCCTGCCACAATGCAAAAATGGTTCAAGAATGGTTTGAAGAACACAACAAGTTTGAGGTGCTGCATCCAAATTCTACATATATAATTCCATCGAGCATCTGTGGGATGTTCTGGAAAAACAAGTCCAACCCATGGAGGTCACAACTCGCAACTTACAGGACCTAAAGGATCTGCGACTGATGGCTTGGTGCCAGATACCCAGGGCCGCCATCAGGAATTTTGGGGCCCCTTACACAGCTTCAGGCAAGGGCCCCCTGGAGCAGAGGAGAACCGGGAGGGTGCTGCCGCCGCAAATTGAGAGGCGGGGGGTGCTGTCGCCACGAATTGTTGAGGTCGGGGGGGCTTTGGGTGCTGACAAACAAAATAAAAAAAAAAAGAACAAAAAAAAAAAAAGGGGGGGTTGCCATCCGGGGCCCTGGGGACCTCCGGGCCTCTGGGCCCCTTACAAAAAAAAAAGGGGGGTTGCCAACCGAGCCCCTGGGGACCTCCGGGCCCCTTACAGGTGTACTGCCTGTACCCCCTGATGGCGGCCCTGCAGATACCCCAGCATACCATCAGAGGTCTAGAGGAGTCCTTGCCTCAACGGGCTGTTTTAGAGGCAAAAGGGGGACCAACTCAATGTTAGGTGGGTGGTCATAAAGTTATGGCTGATCGGTCAGGATACAAGTCAATGGTCAGTATTGAAGAGCCCACACTATGCAGATTGGATACCGTAGAAAAGCTCATCAGGGACTTCACAGCTAGCTGGTAGCAAGCATTGTTTGGGCAGGGAGCTGCGCTACGTTTAAATAAGGTAGGCAAGAAAAGAAAGTCACCCTGATTGGTTGCAGGCAGCCTCGCAATGGTGCTGTTCTGATTGGCTGTGGCCTTTCAGAGGGAGGGCACTGGTCTGACTGGACACGACCTCAACACTCTGGGTAAAACCTGGAAGTGTATGTGGCTGCACACTATAGAAGCAAAGGCGGGAAGGGATTGTAGAAGGAAAATAGCGCT
The DNA here is from genome assembly GCA_029206835.1 of Rana muscosa. Lineage (NCBI taxonomy): Eukaryota > Metazoa > Chordata > Amphibia > Anura > Ranidae > Rana > Rana muscosa. The sequence goes on along the minus strand of CM055123.1, from coordinate 214,747,300 downwards.
GATACTAGATAAGGAAAAACAAATTACCATCAGCAGAGGACCAGATGGCCGTGCAGTAAGTGCCAAAGGGCTACATGTGGCCCCAAGATGCAGGTTGGGTAACAGGGGCCTAAGGGGCATGTACAGATGGGTAAATGCTGAAAGGTTTCAGGTTGCATCTATGTTATTCCTCTGCTCAGGTTCCTAATAAGATATCTTTAGCTTACATAACATCCTCAGGTCAGCACTTTTCACTGGAATTCAAATTAGTCAAAGTACATCAAATCAGCAAACTAATGACATTACATAATAACATTATGCATTCTATATGCAGTCTTCGTTAATTACTGTAACATCATTAACAGAAGAGAGATATCTCCTTATAGGGGGCTAAAAAAAATTACCAAGACACATACACATGTTGTATACAATGCCTTGAAAAAGTATTCATACTAGGGCTGGGGAAAAAATTGATTTGAATCTTGAATCGAGTTGCAAGGGAAAATCGATTCAAATTTTGACCAAATCGATTTTTTATTTTTTCCATAGGACCGGCGCTCCGCGGACTAGGCCGAAGCCGCGGCCTCGCCTGAAAAATCCTGCCCGCAGCTTGCCGCGATCCAGGGAAAAGGCCGCGAGGCCGGACGCTGCGGTCTAGGCCGAAGCCTCGTGGCCTATTCCCAGCATTGCGGCGAGCTGCGGGCGCCGGTCCTAAGGGGCTGCGGGCAAGAGTTTTTAGGCGAGGCCGCGGCTTCGGCCTAGTCCGCGGCCTTTTCTCAGGATCGCAGCGGACTAGGCCGAATCCACGGTCTCGTCTAAAAACTCCTGCCCGCAGCGCCTTAAGACCGGCGCGGTGTCCAGCAGGAAAAATCAACTCGATTTGAATCGTGAATCGAGTTTTTTTTGGGCCAAAATCGCCCAGCTCTAATTCATACCCCTTGAAATTTTCGAATTTTGTCATGTTACAAACAAAAACGTAAATTTATTTCATTGGAATTTTATGTGATAGACCAACACAAAGTGGCACATAATTGTGAAGTGGAAAGAAAATGATAAATGGTTTTCAAAAATGTTTACAAATAAATATGTGAAAAGTGTGGCGTACATTTGAATTCAGCCCCCCCTGAGTAGAACCGCCTTTCCCTGCAATTATAGCTGCAAGTCTTTTTGGGGATGTCTCTACCAGCTTTGCACATCTAGAGTGTGACATTTTTGCTTATTCTTCTTTGCAAAATAGCTCAAGCTCTGTCAGATTGGATGGAGAGTGTCTGTGAACAGCAATTTTCAAGTCTTGCCACATTTTCTTAATTGGATTTAGGTCTGGACTTTGACTGGGCCATTCTAACACATAAATATGCTTTGATCTAAACCAGGGGTGTCCAAACTTTTTTGAAAGAGGGCCAGATTTGATTAAGTGAACATGCATGAGGGCCGACCATTTTACCTGACATTCTTTATACCATTAAAATTCGGTCTAAGTGTGTTTGACCGAGCACTAATACAAAAGATATATATATCCAAATTACCAGGGGGAACGTGGGCCGCAATTGCCCACGGGCCGGACTTTGGACATGCCTGATCTAAACCATTTCATTGTAGCTCTGGCTGTATGTTTAGGATCGTTGTCCTGCTGGAAGGTGAACCTCTGCCTTAGTCGCAAGTCTTTTGCAGACTCTAACAGGTTTTCTTCTAAGATTGCCCTGTATTTGGCTCCATCCATCTTCCCATCAACTCTGACCAGCTTCCCTGTCCCTGCTGAAGAAAAGTATCCCCACAACATGATGCTGCCACCACCATGTTTCACGGTGGGGATGGTGTGTTCAGGATGATGTGCAGTGTTAGTTTTCCTCCACACATAGCGTTTTGCTTTTCGGCCAAAAAGTAAAATTTTGGTCTCATGTGACCAGAGCACCTTCTTCCACATGTTTGCTGTGTCCCCCACATGGCTTCTCGCAAACTGCAAACAGAAGTTCTTATTGCTTTCTTTCAACAATGGCTTCTTGCCACTCTTCCATAAAATGTTACTGATGTTATTACACGTGTTTTCTAGGAGAAAATTTCCTGCAAAATGATCAGTAAAATACTTGCGTATAGATTCTTTTAAACGCGTAAAGATGCGTAAGTATACATAACCCTTTTTCCCTTTGTTTAGACGTAATTTCCGTGCATACAATTACATATGTATGTGTGTAATGTGCATATTCTTAAAGTGGATGTAAACCCAAAATTGTTATTTATTTTTTTTGCTGTCACAATGTAGTGTATAAGATTACCTATCATTTGTGCCAGGTCTTGCCACAAAGAGTTAAAAAGTTAATCCAGCTCTGAGCAATCCTCTATTATTGTTCAGTGAGATAAAATGGACAAACAGAGTTACCTTTGTCCGTTCCACCCCCTTGCTTTGAGTGACAGGTTATTTACATATCTCGTGCACTAGCTTTAGACAGGCATTATTTTTTAATTCCCACCCCCACTCCTTTTCTGAAGTCATGTGGTTACTTTTCTGGATGTTATCGATCGTAGCAGAAGGAATACACAGGAGAAAATGCATGTTGACAAGGGGAGTGTAGAGGTGGGCGGGGAGTCTACTGACATCACGACTCCACCCACCGAGCTCCAGACAACAGATCCACCCACAGAATCTGCAGTTTTTCAGCTCTCATAACAGACAGAGGGGAGACATTTGACAGATAAGGATACATGCAGGAGGCATGTATATCCTTATAGATCAGCACTATGGCAGTAGTTTAGAAAGGATGAGAGTTAGTTTAAACACGCATTTTTGGATTCTGTGTAACAGATCTGAATGCAGTGCATTCTTCACACCTGTGTGAATGGCTCCATTGAAAATACTGCAGCTGTGTTCAGATGCATTTTTTTATGACAGTGTGAAAGAAGTCTAAAGCTTCATGTTCATATGAAAATGCTCTGTACAGTTGACAACTTGTTGAACATCATTCAAAGTACTTCAAAATGTTGATTTCCTTTTAAAATAGAAGTATGGGGAAAAAAACATTTATTTTATCTAGGTGAATGCAGCAGCGCTTTAATGCTGCATCTGTCCCCAGCCGGCTCTAAGGCTGAGAACCTAGCGATCCAACCCCGCCGAACCATCGGTCCTCACAGCTCCCTGAGCAGAGAGCTGGTGACTATCAGTCACCACTGTCTGCTCTGCCCCCCCCCCCACTCACTAAATCGATAGGCTTTGGGGGGGACGGGAGGCTAAGCATGTCCAGGCACAGGATGGATCCCAACCATATGGTCACAATCTTTCCAGAGCCTGGACCAGCTCTGTGACATCACAGGACGGGTCACAGCAGTGCAGAACGAACTTCACTCCTGTGATTCACAGGAGAAGTACAGTCAAATGAGTTTTGGCTGTGCTTCCCCTTTAAGGCTCGGTTAACACTGCCGCGACCTTAAAGTTGCACAACTTATGGTAAAACTTTGCCAGGAGACTTCCTGGCAACTTGAGTACTACTTAGATGCAGAAGTCACCTTGAAGTAGTACTAGTAGTAGGAACCTTTTCTAAAGTCGGGGTGACTTCACTAGTGTTAATTAACCACTTAAGGACCGCCGCCTGTACATATACGTCAGCAGAATGGCACGGCTGGGCACAAGCACGTACAGGTACGTCCTCTTTAAGAAGCCCAGCCATGGGTCGCGCGCTCGCGACCCGGTCCTGAGCTCCATGACCACGCCCGCAGGACCTGCGAACCCGATCGCCGCCGGTGTCCCGCGATCGGGTCACAGAGCTGAAGAACGGGGAGAGGTAAGTGTAAACAAATCTCTCCCTGTGCTTCCTAGTGAGACTGTCACTGATCGTCTGTTCCCTGTCATAGGGAACGACAATCAGTGATGTCACACGCCAAGCTATGCCCCCACACATTAGGGCACACTTAACCCCTTCAGCGGCCCCTACAGGTTAACCCCTTCACTGCCAGTGTCATTTTCACAGTAATCAGTGCATTTTTATAGCACTGATCGCTGTAAAAATGACAATGGTCCCAAAATAGTGTCAAAAGTGTCCGATGTGTCCGCCGTAATGTCGCAGTCACAATAAAAATCACTGATCGCCGCCCTTACTAGTAAAAAAAATAATTATTAATAAAAATGCCATAAAACTGTCCCCTATTTTGTAGACGCTATAACTTTTGCGCAAACCAATCAATAAACGCTTATTGCGATTTTTTTGTATTTTGTATTTTATGTAGAAGAATATGTATCGGCCTAAACTGAGGAAAAAAAAATATTTTTTAGATATTTTTTGGGGATATTTATTATAGCAAAAAGTAAAAAACATTGAATTTTTTTCAAAATTGTTGCTCTATTTTTGTTTATAGCGCAAAAAATAAAAACCACAGAGGTGATCAAATACCCCCAAAAGAAAGCTCTATTTGTGGGAAAAAAAGGACGCCAAATTTTGTTTGGGAGCCACATCGCAGGACCGCAAAATTGTCAGTTAAAGCGACGCAGTGCCGAATCGCAAAAAGTGGCCTGGTCCTTTAGCTACAAAATGGTCCAGGGCTTAAGTGGTTAAGACAGCTCTCATTGACTAACATGGGATTTCACTTGTCACGTGACTTGGGGTCTCACAAGTTGGATCCCAAGTCGCGGCAGTGTTAACCGAGCCTAACTTTTCATTTAGGAACAAATGTACTGTATATACTCGAGTATAAGCCGACCTGAATATAAGCCGAGGCACCTAATTTTACCACAAAAGACTGGGAAAACTTATTGACTTGAGTATAAGCCTAGGGTGTCCATCTGCATGCCTCACTTGGCCTCACTGTGCCCATGACTAGACTGACGTTTAACATGGGTGTCTATGGAAGGGGTGCCTGGATTTGAAAAATTGGTGCTCCCCGGCCGTAGGTTCCCCAGACAAAAAACTTTGCACACTTATAGCGGAGACATGGGGCTACATGTGTGCCAAGTTTCGGGTCCAGGGGACCTACGACCGGCCGGTACCAGGTCCCCAAATCACCAGAGAAATGACCGTTTAACATAGGAGTCTATGGACGGGGTGCCCGGGTTTGAAAAATCGGTGCTCCCCGGCCGTAGGTCCCCCGGACAACAAACTTTGCACACTTGTAGAGGAAGAGTGCGGCTACATGTGTGCCAAGTTTGGGGTCCAGGGGACCTATGGCTGGCCGGTACTAGGTCCCCAAAGTCCGGGAGATCAGGCGCAAAAAGGTGACTCGAGCATAAGCCGAGGGGGGCATTTTCAGCACAAAAAAATGTGCTCAAAAACTCAGCTTATACTGGAGTATATACGGTAATTTCCCATACAAAAACCGCACACAGTTAGAAATTAGTTTGTTCAATAAAAAAAATGTCCTGCTCCTTTTTTGGTCACTGTGGTCAAAAATGAGCATCGATTTGATGCCACTAACCATTAAAAGATCAAACAAACATTCCTAAAAAAAAAAATTCAAATGGAATTCTACTAGCGTGTGACCAGCTTTACCACTTGCCGCCAAGCGACATACTCGTACATTACTAGACATCAAGTGGTTGTACCGGGATGATGCCTGCAGCCGGTACTGTTTTTTTAAAGCCAACGGTGGGCTCCCTTGTTAAAGCAATCCTAGAGGCTAACTAGCCGCTGGATTGCTTTTACAATCAGTGGGAGGGGACATCCCCCTCTGCCCATGACTTTACTGGGATCTCCCATCCCACGGGGAGTCCCGATCCGCCGGCTGATCACAGAGCCGAACAAATATCGGATCAGCTTTGTTTGGCTCTGTAATATAGAAACCCAGAAGTGCTGGGTTTCCATCACTTTCCAGTTTCCCCAGATGTAAACAGTGGCATTTAAAAAAAGAAAAAACATTCAATCACACCGATTTTCGAGTGATCAAATGCTTTTAAAGGCAAAGGAGGGATTTTAAGTCCTAAAGCGGAGGTCCACACAAAATATTAAGTTAAAGCGGAGCTCCACCCTGAAGTGGAACTTCCGCTCATCGGATTCCTCCCCCCCTCCGGTGTCACATTTGGCACCTTTCAGGGGGGAGGGGGGTGCAGATACCTGTCTAAGACAGGTATTTGCACCCACTTTCAGGAGTTCTCTCTGCGGGTATTCTGTGGGTAGTACGTCACTTTCCGCAGAATACCCGTTGTGTTCTGGGAAACACTCGGCTCCCAGAACACAACAGGGACCAGTGAGGATGGCGCTGCGCGACTAGTGCAAGCGCCGTAGGGAACCGGGCAGTGAAGCCGGAACGCTTCACTTCCTGATTCCCTCACCGAGGATGGCGATGGGGGCAGCAGAGTGACGAGTGATTGCTCGTCTTCTGCTGCAGACGTCGCCAGATTCCAGGACAGGTAAGTGTCCATATATTAAAAGTCAGCAGCTGCAGTATGTGTAGCTGCTGGCTTTTAATATTTTTTTTAACGGTGGAGCTCCGCTTTAAGCTTAACCCCATTAGTGCATTGCACAGATGTGCCAATGAAGAAAAAAAAATAATTGTGCTGTAATTACCTTGGTATTGTTGTTTTTAGGGGCACTTCCTGCTTTTCACTCCCGTGGGAGTAGGCGTGTCTAGTCTTTTTCCCCTGGTGGCGCACTGTCTCCCAGGAGTCAGTGCGGATCGCCGCCGAGAAATTTCGTAAAACCGGAAGTGACGTGGACGCTTATCATGATCTGTGTTTGTTTTGTTGCCATCACAACGGGGCGTGAACTTTCGACGCCGCCGCCGGTTGTGATGGCAACCTGGAAGTTTACAGCGCTTCCCCCGTCAACACTGAGCATGCGCGGGAACGAGCGGTGAATGCTGGGAGCTCAGCATTCACCGTATCCAGGAAATAAATGCTTGTGGGCTTCACAAGCCCACAAGCAAGATGGAACCGGCCAGCATCAATTAATATAACTAGGTTTTTTATGCCAAACCGGACCTCAGGGGAGATAATACAGCTAACAAGTGAGTGTAATATTGTACCCATGAAAGTGTCATAATTGCAGAAAAAAAAAAAAAGAATGGTCGATGGACCTCCGCTTTTTAAGATCCCAGATCTCTCCATAAAGAGTACCTGTCACATGCCTATTGCTGTCACAGCTTGTGACAGCAATAAACGTGACCACAAAAAAAATTCAAGCAACAGTGTAAACATCTCAAAATAATCAAATAAATAATAATAAAACATTTTTTTCTAAGTGCCTCCGTCCTCCCCGTACTCGCGCAAAAAGGCAAATGCGCGTGTGGGTCCTGTACGCACGCAAACAGCGATCATCCCACACATGTGAGGCATCACCGCGAACATCAGATCATGGACAGTAGACCTCCTCTGTAAAATCTAAATTGGTAACCTGTAAAGGCTTTTAAAGCGTCACCTATGGATAGTAAAATGTATGTTTGTTGTTGTTGCACGAGTGTGCGCAATTTTAAAGCGTGACATGTTTGGTATCCATTTACTCAGCGTAACATCATCTTTTATATCTTACAGAAAAATAGGGTTATGTATTGTGTTTTTTGCATGAAAATGGAAAAAATATATTGCATTCGAAAAACCGCTGCACAAATACCATGTGACATAAAAAAAAATTGCAAAAGCAGCCAATTAAGCCTCTGTTTTGACAGGTCGGACATTGCACAGTGTGCAGAGACGGAGCTATCATCTGCCTGCTCAGCGGGGATCAACTGAGCAATCCCTTCAGGGCAAAGCGGAGTCCGTACATAAACACGTCCGTGTGAAAGAGCCCTAAGTGGTTAAAGCTGGTCATAGAGGAGTTGTTTTTAATCAGATTCCCCTGTGCACACAAGCGAGGTAGATGAGGGATCCTCCCCGCCATGCTATTGTATTCTGAAGGCAGGGAATCCTCCGCTGTCAAAATACACTGATCAGTGCTGCAGTTGATTGGCTGCAGCACTGATCAAAAGAAATTTACCAACAGTCCCGTTTGAGAGAAGAGGATCATTAGATTGACTCCTCTCAAATGGGCAGGGCCATAGATGGATACAAATATCGGCCGGTCCCTGCCGAACCGACTGAATTTTGATCTATGGCCAACCTCAGCTCCATACACACTAATAGATTTTCTGCAGATTTTTCTCTTCAGATTTACCAAAACCATGTAGTACAAGGGCCTGCCAGATTGCATACAAATTGAAACACTTAAGGTTCAACCTCATATTATATGGTTTTGGTAAATCTCAAGACATAAATCTGCAGAAAATCTAATAGTGCGTATGGGGCTGAGGTTGGCCATAGATCAAAATTCAGTCGGTTCAGCACAAGACTAAGTTGCCAATTTCACTAGATTTAGGAGATTTCCTCTAACTTCCTGTTGTGCCTTTGGGACAGGAAGTGAAGGATAATTTTCCTAAGGGAAGACAGACAGCAAAAAAATTAAAAAAAACTGGCAGGAGTAATATAACCCTTCCCTGCTCTAACCAAACCTACAACAACAAAAAAAGCTTTGGCTATCCATACACTATGAGCACAAATGTAGATGGCAAGCTCTTCTGAATTACAAAACTCAGTAGGCCTTTAAAAAATAAATTAAAAAAAAAGACACACATAACAAATCAAATGTCTGGGCAGCCAGAGAGACTGCTACACCCTGGACTGCCGTTGTGGCTGTCTATCAGTGCTGCCTTATCAGCACAGCCTTATAGGTGTCCTATTAGTGCAGCCTCATCAGTGATTCCTTATCAGTGCCCATCAATGCTTCCTTATCAGTGCAACCTAATCAGTCCCAATCAATGCTGCTTTATCAGTGCAGCATATCAGTGTCCATCAGTGTAGCCTCATCAGTGTCCCATCAGCTCCATATTAGTGCAGCCTCATTAGTGCCCATCAGTGCTTCCTTATCAGTGCCCATCAATGCTTCCTTATCAGTGCAACCTAATCAGTCCCAATCAATGCTGCTTTATCAGTGCAGCCTATCAGTGTCCATCAGTGTAGCCTCATCAGTGTCCCATCAGCGCCATATTAGTGCAACCTCATTAGTGCCCATCAATGCTTCCTTATCAGTGCAACCTAATCAGTCCCAATCAATGCTGCTTTATCAGTGCAGCCTATCAGTGTCCATCAGTGTAGCCTCATCAGTGTCCCATCAGCGCCATATTAGTGCAGCCTAATTAGTGCCCATCAGTGCTTCCTTATCAGTGCCCATCAATTCCTCCTTAACAGTGTCTAACAATGCTGCCTTACCAGTGCAACCTAATCAGTCCCCATCAATGCTGTCTATTAACTACATTTTACACCACACTTTTTTTAAGGTTATTAACCGATTAATCGATTAATCTAAACCATAATCGGCCAACTAATCGATTATAAAAATAATCGTTAGTTGCAGCCCTATACAGCACATCCCGCAGCCTCACGTGTTAGTGAGAAATGGGCCAAACTAGCTATGTAAAGTCTAACAAAAGCTGGAGGAAAAACTTATTTTTTCATTTTGGATAGAGTAAGATAAAGTTATTACCCCTGTAAGTTTTTTTTTCGCCATCTGTGTCCCATTGCGGAGATTTCCCTTCACTTCCTGTCCCGTAGCAAAACAGGAAGTGAGAGGAAATCCCTGCAAATTAAGGGAATTCCTTGGGGAACCCCAGGTTACCAGAACTATTGTCCCCGTTGGAAGATTTCTACTCTTTTCTGGGGACAACCCACAATTTGTTTTTGTTTTTTACTTTCACTTTCAATGATAAACTTATTAATGGGGTACAGACAGCAAAAACGAGTGACAAGCTTTCCAATCCCTCTGCACTCTATCCAAAACTAAAAAAAAGGTTTTGGCTTAAGTTATACATTAACCCCTTCCCACCCACATTATAGTCAAAGGACGCCCCTGCCCCTGCAAGATCTGTGATTGCTGAATCTGACAGATTGCAATCACAGTAGCTTTTTACCATGTGATCAGTTGTGTCCAATGACAGCTAATCATGGATGTAAACACAAGCCGGTTATTGGCACTCCTTTCCACACGCTGAAAGCATGAGGAGGGGAGAAAAGAGCCAATAACTGGCTTGTGTTAAAGAGGAAGTAAAGTCTTATTTTTTAATTGTACCTAGGTAGGCCTATAATAAGACTTACCTGTAGGTTCTGTGAATATCTCCTAAACCTGTACAGTTTAAAAGATATTCAGAGTGCATGCAGCCAACGATGTCATCGGCGCATGCGCTCTGAAGGTCTGGCTTACCGTGCCAAGCCTTCAGAGCCTGTGCCATAAACGGCGGCTCCCGCGTGCATGCGTAGGAGTGACGTCATTGTGACTCTGGCCACTCACAGCGCCGGAGCCTGCAAACCCTGAAGAAACACAGTGGAAGATGTCAGCTGTCTCAGCCTCTGGAGGGCTTTGTTCTAAGGTAAGCATTTCATAATGAGCTAGTATGTGATGCATACTAGCACATTATGCTATTGTCTTAAAGTTGTTTTTTTCCTCTGGGTTTACAACCTCTTTAAAGGGACATCTATACTGATAATCAGGGCACTGTGCAGTCTTAACAGTGCCCACCAGAGCTGCCAATCAGTGCCCACCAGAGCTGCCAATCAGTGCCCACCAGTGCTGCCAATCTTTCTCATCAGATCCGCCTATCAGTGCTGCCTATCAGTGTCCACCAGTGCCTTCTCAGTATCACCTATCAGTGTCCATCTGTTCCACCTATCAGTGCTGCCTATCAGTGCCCACCAGTGCCTTCTCAGTGTCACCTATAAGTGCCCATCTGTTCCCCCTATCAGTATCCACCAGTGCCTTCTCAGTGTCACCTAACAGTGCCCATCAGTTCCCCCTATCAGTGTCCACCAGTGCCTTCTCAGTATCACCTATCAGTGTCCATCTGTTCCACCAATCAGTGCTGCCTATCAGTGCCCACCAGTGCCTTCTCAGTGTCACCTAACAGTGCCCATCAGTTCCCCCTATCAGTGTCCACCAGTGCCTTCTCAGTATCACCTATCAGTGTCCATCTGTTCCACCAATCAGTGCTGCCTATCAGTGCCCACCAGTGCCTTCTCAGTGTCACCTAACAGTGCCCATCAGTTCCCCCTATCAGTGTCCACCAGTGCCTTCTCAGTATCACCTATCAGTGTCCATCTGTTCCCCTTATCAGTGCTGCTTCCTCAGTGAATTAGAAAAAATTACCTGTTTGCAAACTATTAAAAATTATATTTATTTTTCAAAATTTTCGGTCTTTTTTCATTTGTTTAGCAAAAAATAAAAACCCAGTGGTGATCAAATACCACCAAGAGAAAGCTCTGTTTGTGCGGAAAATATGATTACATTTTCATATTTGTACAGTGTAGCATGACGGCGTGAGAGCTCAGAAAGCTGAAAATTGGACTGGGCAGGAAGGGGGTGAAAGTGCCCTGTGGGCAAGTGGTTGATGGCTCCATTTCCTCAGACACAGTCAAGTGTGTTTTTAAATGCAGTATGAATGCATAGGCAAGAAAAATAAATGTAGTTCAATGAGCCTAGTTTACACCGTTGCAGAGCTGTCATGTGTCGGCATAGTTCACCTTTACCAAAATCTGCCTATGCACATAAGGGATGTCTGTAGATAAAAACAAACCCTGCAGCTCTGACTAACATTGAATAAAGCCCTTCTATTGCTGTAGGCCATTTACATACCTCATGAAGCCTGACCGAAAAACTCCCACAGATGGCATCATCCCATTCTTTCTTGTTGCTAGGACGTTGCTAGGACACTCCCAGCTGCTATGCTCACCTTCCCCATCACAGGAATGAGCTCTTTCTTTGATTCAATCCCCTCACATGATGTAGGAGCTCGGAGCTCCGTGTTGGAGAGGTCTCTCCTGTGATGGTGGAGGTGAGCAGCGGGGGTTGGGCGTCTAGTCTTCCAGAGAAGTCTGATAGACACAGGTTAGACACGGTCAGTGTGAATGAGGCCCCAGAGTGTGGCCTGTGTGTCCTCGTCATACCAGTGCGCTGTGCTGATGCTCAGGCCTTGCTTTGGGGTAATGCAGGACTTTTATGGGACACATAAAAAAAAATCACAGTAAACGTATGAAGATGCAGACACATACGTGTGCCCCTGGAATAAGATGTAGACACATACGTGTGCCCCTGGAATAAGATGTAGACACATACGTGTGCCCCTGGAATAAGATGTAGACACATACGTGTGCCCCTGGAATAAGATGTAGACACATACGTGTGCCCCTGGAATAAGATGTAGACACATACGTGTGCCCCTGGAATAAGATGTAGACACATACGTGTGCCCCTGGAATAAGATGTAGACACATACGTGTGCCCCTGGAATAAGATGCAGACACATACGTGTGCCCCTGGAATAAGATGTAGACACATACGTGTGCCCCTGGAATAAGATGTAGACACATACGTGTGCCCCTGGAATAAGATGCAGACACATACGTGTGCCCCTGGAATAAGATGTAGACACATACGTGTGCCCCTGGAATAAGATGCAGACACATACGTGTGTCCCTGGAATAAGATGTAGACACATACGTGTGCCCCTGGAATAAGATGCAGACACATACGTGTGCCCCTGGAATAAGATGCAGACACATACGTGTGCCCCTGGAATAAGATGTAGACACATACGTGTGCCCCTGGAATAAGATGCAGACACATACGTGTGCCCCTGGAATAAGATGCAGACACATACGTGTGCCCCTGGAATAAGATGTAGACACATACGTGTGCCCCTGGAATAAGATGTAGACACATACGTGTGCCCCTGGAAAAAGATGCAGACACATACGTGTGCCCCTGGAATAAGATGCAGACACATACGTGTGCCCCTGGAATAAGATGTAGACACATACGTGTGCCCCTGGAATAAGATGTAGACACATACGTGTGCCCCTGGAATAAGATGCAGACACATACGTGTGCCCCTGGAATAAGATGTAGACACATACGTGTGCCCCTGGAATAAGATGCAGACACATACGTGTGCCCCTGGAATAAGATGTAGACACATACGTGTGCCCCTGGAATAAGATGTAGACACATAAGTGTGCCCCTGGAATAAGATGTAGACACATACGTGTGCCCCTGGAATAAGACGTAGACACATACGTGTGCCCCTGGAATAAGATGTAGACACATACGTGTGCCCCTGGAATAAGATGTAGACACATACGTGTGCCCCTGGAATAAGATGTAGACACATAAGTGTGCCCCTGGAATAAGATGCAGACACATACGTGTGCCCCTGGAATAAGATGTAGACACATACGTGTGCCCCTGGAATAAGATGTAGACACATACGTGTGCCCCTGGAATAAGATGTAGACACATACGTGTGCCCCTGGAATAAGATGTAGACACATACGTGTGCCCCTGGAATAAGATGTAGACACATACGTGTGCCCCTGGAATAAGATGTAGACACATACGTGTGCCCCTGGAATAAGATGTAGACACATACGTGTGCCCCTGGAATAAGATGTAGACACATACGTGTGCCCCTGGAATAAGATGTAGACACATACGTGTGCCCCTGGAATAAGATGCAGACACATACGTGTGCCCCTGGAATAAGATGCAGACACATACGTGTGCCCCTGGAATAAGATGCAGACACATACGTGTGCCCCTGGAATAAGATGTAGACACATACGTGTGCCCCTGGAATAAGATGTAGACACATACGTGTGCCCCTGGAATAAGATGTAGACACATACGTGTGTCCCTGGAATAAGATGTAGACACATACGTGTGCCCCTGGAATAAGATGTAGACACATACGTGTGCCCCTGGAATAAGATGCAGACACATACGTGTGCCCCTGGAATAAGATGTAGACACATACGTGTGTCCCTGGAATAAGATGTAGACACATACGTGTGCCCCTGGAATAAGATGTAGACACATACGTGTGCCCCTGGAATAAGATGTAGACACATACGTGTGCCCCTGGAATAAGATGTAGACACATACGTGTGCCCCTGGAATAAGATGTAGACACATACGTGTGCCCCTGGAATAAGATGTAGACACATACGTGTGCCCCTGGAATAAGATGCAGACACATACGTGTGCCCCTGGAATAAGATGCAGACACATACGTGTGCCCCTGGAATAAGATGTAGACACATACGTGTGTCCCTGGAATAAGATGTAGACACATACGTGTGCCCCTGGAATAAGATGTAGACACATACGTGTGCCCCTGGAATAAGATGCAGACACATACGTGTGCCCCTGGAATAAGATGCAGACACATACGTGTGCCCCTGGAATAAGATGTAGACACATACGTGTGCCCCTGGAATAAGATGCAGACACATATGTTGTGTCGGGCGGTGTGATGCGTTGTTACTTTGCATTGTTTACTTTTTTAACTTTATTGAAATGTTACAAATGACACAATGTCCTTCCTGTGTATGCGGTGAGTTGTATAGGGAAGATTCACACCAGAATATGGTCCAGGAATGTGCGTTTCCATACGTATTTCCCGCACAATAACGCGCTGCCCTTGCCTGACGCACGCAGGTGTCATTACATGGCGTGTGTGGCACTGCAGTATGGGGTATCAGTACCACCTGCACTGTTTGTGTGTTCCCCTGCGTTGGGCAGCCTATTGAAATGAATGGGAGAACCACGTGTCCTCCTGGGGTGAGCCACCCTAAAATGGCACACACGTCTTCTATTACATAGATATGAGGGGGATGGGGTGTGGTCCTCAGGTTGGGGGGTGGGGACCCTCAGCATCCCAGCTGTGCAGAGACTACAAGTCCCATCATCCCTCTGGGGTCCTGTCTGGGATGTCAGTCCTGCAATGCATTCTGGGACTTGTAGTTCTCCAACATCTGGGTGATGAGGCTCCGCCCCTGTGTGAAGGATGGGCGGACTCCTCTGAAAGAATAAATCCAGTGACGTTTACAATGACAGGTGGACTGCAGAGCTTACAATCTAATAGCACAGCACCGGGACATCCAATCCTAGTAATGATGGGAGAAGCCCACCTTGTCCTCTGTACACCATCATCACCGGAGTCTGGAGGACTACAAGTCCCAGCAATCATCACACCATCTCCCCGGCCTACCGCCCAATGACAGCAGCAGAGGACACCGAGCACCGGACACCCCCTCCCCCACCACCCGATCTACAACCACCGGGAGCACCGGAGACATCAGATCCATGGGGGGGACAAAGGAGGAAATCAGCACCTGACACCCCGCCCCTCCCCCGACATCTTACCGCAGGGTGGGCCCCACACACGCCGTGTCCGTGCTCTCTATCTCCTGCAGGATCCTCTCGTGCTCGGTGACGCTCTCACCCTCCGCCATCTTGCTGGGATCCGGGCGGCCCGGGCCGGGGACAGACTGCTGGTACAGCGGGGAAAGGAGAGCGATACCGGCCACGGGACGCTAGAGGGCGCTCCTGGGACATCCTCCTATTCCCAGTGCAGGAAACGCACACCTACAGGTGATAGACCGGGAGACCTGGCGAGAGAGTCGTCACCCTCCTCCTCCTCCTCATCACCCACCCACCTACCTACCTCACTCACTCATCATCCACCTACTCACCTCACTCATCATTACCCACCTTACTACTCCTCATCACCCACCTACCTCACTCATCATCCACCTCATCACCTACCCACCTTACTACTCCTCATCATCATCACCTACCCACCTTACTCCTCCTCATCATCATCACCTACCCACCTCACTCCTCCTCATCATCATCACCTACCCACCTCACTCCTCCTCATCATCATCACCTACCCACCTCACTCCTCATCATCATCATCACCTACCCACCTTACTCCTCCTCATCATCATCACCTACCCACCTTACTCCTCCTCATCATCATCACCTACCCACCTCACTCCTCATCATCATCATCATCACCTACCCACCTCACTCCTCATCATCATCATCATCACCTACCCACCTCATCATCATCATCATCACCTACCCACCTCATCATCATCATCATCACCTACCCACCTCACTCCTCATCATCATCACCTACCCACCTCACTCCTCATCATCATCACCTACCCACCTCACTCCTCATCATCATCACCTACCCACCTCACTCCTCATCATCATCACCTACCCACCTCACTCCTCATCATCATCACCTACCCACCTCACTCCTCATTACCCACCTCACTCCTCATCATCATCACCCAGCTCATTACTCATCACCATCTACCTCACCTACCTCTCTTCTCTTCATCATCACCCACCTCGTCCCTCACCATCACCCCCTCATCAACACCTACCTCACTCCTCTTCATCATCATCATCATTAGGGATGAGCTCCGGCGTGTTCGCATTGAACACGTGCAGAGCCCACCAGGAAGTGGGCACCGCGCTGCGCTAATCACAGCCAGGGAGACATTTCCTGATCTCTGTAGCCAAGCATCGGGAAATGTCTCCCTGCCTGTCATTAGCGCAGCGCGGTGCCGACTTCCTGGTGGGCTCTGCACGTGTTCAATGCGAACACGCAGGAGCTCATCCCTAATCATCATCACTCACCTCACTCCTCATCATCTTCTCTCCTACCTCACGCCTCATCGTCATCCATCACCTCACCCTCTCCTCATCTCTCACTTCATTCCCCATCTTATCTCTATCCTCATCCCTCGGTTCCCATTCACCTCATCCCTCGGTTCCCATTCACCTCATCCCTCGCTTCCTGTCACCTCATCCCTCGCTTCCTGTCACCTCATCCCTCGCTTCCTGTCACCTCATCCCTCGCTTCCTGTCACCTCATCTGCGGGTATTCTGTGTGTAGCACGTCACTTCCCGCAGAATACCTGTTGTCTTCTGGGAAACACTCGGCTCCCAGAACACAACAGGGACCAGTCAGGATGGTGCAGTGCGACTCGCGCATGCGCCGTAGGGAACCGGGCAGTGAAGCCGCAAGTTCCCTCTCTTCCTGGTTTCCTCACTGATGATGGCGGTGGGGGGCAGCAGAGTGATGAGCGATTGCTCGTCTTCTGCTGCCGATGTTGCTGGACTCCAGGACAGGTAAGTGTCCTAATATTAAAAGTCAGCAGCTGCAGAATTTGTAGCTGCTGGCTTTAAATATTGTTTGTTTCAGGGGAAACTCCACTTTAAAGCGGTGGTGCAGGAGGAAAAAAAAAGTCAGCAGCTACTAACAGTGTAGCTGCTGACTTTTAATAAGGACACTTGCCTGTCCTACTCGCCCGCGATGTCGGTCCTGCCACGGCGATCGATCGCAGCTGGCAGGCTCCCGGCTCCTCCATTCTGAGTAGGGGAAACAGGCAGTGAAGCCGTAAGGCTTCACTGCCCGTTTCCTACTGCGCATGCGCCACTCGCACGGCGCTTTGTGAATGGGCGGCTTGCCTTCTGGGATACACACAGTTCCCAGAAGGCAGCGCGGCCCATTCACACGAAGAGGAAGCGAAAGGAGAGCCACCGCGGACGGAGAAGAGGAACATTAGCGGCAGATTAGGGGACTTCAGCATAGCAACAGGCATTTAGGGTGAGTGTAAAAAAAATTTTTTTTTTTTTCTTCTATTCATTTTTTCTTTTCTTTTTTTTTTTTTTAGTGTGAAGATTTTTTCAGGGTGGACCTCCACTTTAATATTGATATGACTGACCGTGCCAAAAAAACTGTCTTTTATTTAAGGATAGCAATCGCATGAAGCCGTTTATTATCGCATCGTTTTTTTTTTTTTTTTAAATCATAATAACAGAAATCACCCAAATGGCCCTGATTGATCCCTGGAATGTTTGGCCTTGGTACAGACACACAAGGTGGCACACAGGTTAAAATGGCAATTAAAAAAAAAAAAGGTAAATTTCCCACGTTTTGTGGCTTTTTAAATCACAATTAGTGTCTGTGTATAAAAAATAGTCAATGAGTTTGTTGGTTCTCACATGGATGACCTAAGCAGGCTAGATACTGAGCCATGAGGAGGTAGAAAAGAACAGTCAAAAGACCTGCATAACAAGGTAATGAAACTACAAAGATGGAAAAGGATAAAAAAAGATATCCAAAGCCTTGAATATGCCAGTATGTACTGTTTAAAGCGCAGTGCCCACTAAAATAAAAATATTAAAAGTCAGCAGCTACAAATACTGCAGCTGCTGACTTTTAATAATCGGACACTTACCTGTCCCAGGGTCCAACGATGCGGGGGAACGAAGCCCCGCTCTTCTCCGCGGCGCCACCATCACAATGAAGATTTTTAAGTACCGAAGTTTGGCACCATTCCACAAGTGTGCGCAATTTTAAAGCGTGACATGTTAGATGATGTTACGCCGAGTAAATAAATATCTTTCACGTTATACAAAAAAATTGGGCCATCTAGTGTTATTTTTAACCAAAAGAAAACGTGTATGAAAAATCGCTGCGCAAATACTGTGTCACAAAAAGTTGTAACGACCGCCTTTTTTTTCTCCCTAGGGTCTCTAAAAAAATATATATAATGTGTGTATGTTTGTTTGGGTGCTATGAGTAATTTTTGAGCAAAAAATGAATAAAAAATGATGGCTTTTACATGTAGGAGAGGAGTGCCAGACTGGGCCCGCTATGGAAGTGGTTAAAACATTTTCTCTCCATTACTTTTCTGGAGACAATCCAAAATTTGCGATTTTTCTTTTACTTTAATTTTTAATGATAATGTTAAATAACACAAATATAATAGAGGGTGAATCTGCCTAAGAGGGACAGAGGTAGCAATAAAAACCTGACTGGTAATCTAATGACTGGTCCTAAGCAGCCAAAAAAAATGTCTGCTCATAAAATAAAAAAACACGTATATACATTACATTATTTGTAATCCTATTTGTTTCTTTTCTGTAGATGTGTGGAGTGATCCATGCCAATGTCATCCCAAGAGCTCTGCAATGCAGATATTATTGTCTTGTCCACAATCTTCCCTAATTAGATCACATTGCAGGTGTGTTTATTACATAAAAATCGCAGCGTGATCCAGTGGCGGCTGGTGCTCAAAATTTTTGGGGGACTGAAAAAAAAAATCAATTGCAGCCTCGCTGTGCCCCATCTAAAGGCCGCCGCTGTGCCCCATCTAAAGGCCGCCGCTGTGCCCCATCTAAAGGCCGCCAGTTTGCCTCCCCCCGCCCAGCACTTACCTTTCTCGGGTCAGCGCCGTCCTCCACACTCCCTCCGAGTCCTTGATGTCTTCTCCCATCCTCTTCATGTCATCTCTGCTATGATTGGACGCCTGATAGGCGTCTAATCACAGCGCCTGTCGCTTCAGCCAATCAGGTGACCGGTAACCAGACCCGGTGCACCTGATTGGCTGAGAAGCGGGTCAGTGTTAGGGAAGTGATTCCCTAACACAGTACTGTGTAAGCAGCTAACGCACAGCAGTGCGCCCACTGTTTAACAATTTGGAAGCCTATTAGAGCCCACAGGCTCTAATCAGGAAGCCTATTAGAGCCAACGGCGCTCGACAAGGGGCCGGACACCTGAATAGGGGGCGACAATAGATATTCATGCAATGCATGAATCTATCTGTTGTTAATTGACGGGTGCAGGAGAGAGGGGCGGCGCTCCTGCGCCCTCTATGGACGCACTGCCACTGGCGTGATCATTACAGAAGAAAAGATCACTGTTCTCCAGAACTCCGATATCGCCTGAGTTCATCGTTTTGTTCTATATGTTCTTTAGTTTGGAAGGACACAGATAATTCCTAATGCTTAAAATCTTTGTTAAATATAATTAAACCTGGAAAGCGTTCCTGGTCCCCGAGGTCCATTTTTGGCCTCCCAGGGCCGGGAGTGCGTTTTTGGTCATTTTTTAAATTGTTTTTACTATATTATATTTACAGTATTATTAATCTTATCAGAGCTCATTTTTTTCTTTATAGTGCGTAAAGCTATTTCAGCTCATAATAAAGGGAGCTGCCCCCTACTAGCAAGGTGAACAGTGCACTTGTATTTTGGGGGGGTGGGGCCATTTATGTTGCGGCATCTAATGACTTTTAAAATATAAAAATAATAGGAGTTTTACTATATTGAAAAACAGGACACAGAATGAATGCATGGATAAAAATTAGAACCATGTAGAGCATCTTCATCTGGCCCCATTCTCCCCAGCGTTAAGCCTAATACACAAGCTGAATGTCGGGCGACATCAGGCGGTTCAATAAAAAACAGACGATATTCGGCCCGTGTGTATGGCAGCCAGTCCGACAGAAGCTGCCTGTTTGGCTGGCTCCTCTCGGATAAACATAGTGGAAAACCAGCAGCTGACCGACTCCCGATCAGCGCTCTCACCCAATGGGGGCCGTCCCTCTGTCAGAACACAAAAGAACAGCAGGGAAGATAACGTTGGACAAAAAAACTAGTGTTGTGTACTAGGCTTTAGACTCGGTTACCACTATTGCGACCTTAAAGTCGCACGTTTTTTTCCTGCGATTCTGATCCAACTTGAAACAATGCCTGTGTGTTCTTGAGGTCTATGAACCTCAAGTCGCATCAAAGTGGGACCAAAGTAGTGCAGAGACTACTTTGAAGTCGCTACAACTTGAAGTCGCACAGAGATGAATTGTACTCATTGGAAATCATGGGGTACAACTTGTCATGCGACTTTGCAGTCCCAAGTCGCATAACAAGTGGAAACCGAGCCTTACTGTCCCTCGCCGGCCCCTTTCATTCATTGGATTTCAGTTCTTTCAATCATGGAAGCTCTGCATTATTTTTTGCTTTTATAATCTTTAGTTTAGAAGGACACACATATTTCCTACCATAGATACCATTGAATGCATTAAGGAAACAAAACCTTACAGCTTAAAGTGATATTAAAGGCTCGGGTTTAAAAAAAAATAAAAACATGTTATACTTACCTGGTCTGTGCAGGTAATGGAATTGCACAGAGCAGCCCTGATCCTCCTCTTCTAGGGTCCATCACCGGCGCTCCTGGCCCCTTTCCCCTGCCGAGTGCCCCCAGAGCGAGCCACTTGCTCCTGTGCCCTGCTCTATGTGTCCATAAGGCACACAGATCGTGACTCAGCCCCACCGCCCTCCCGCTCCTCACTGGCTGTGATTGACAGCAGTGGAAGCCAATGTCTCAGCCAATGAGGAAAAAGACACCTGGAAGAGCTTAGAATCTTGTGCACAGCGCTGGATTGGGATCAGATTTTCTGCCCCTACTGCCTAAACACTCGCTTAGTTGCAGCCACAATCACTGCTAATGCTGTTCCAATGCCATTGTGTTTTGTGATTGATGTACAATGTTGAAGAACATTTAAATACTTTCTCAACATAATAATTATTATTATAGATAGGAAAAAATCCTGGCCAAAGATCAGCAGACACAAAGACAAGTCAACATTGTGACACTGGGTGAGTCACACCTGGGAAAGGCCATGTACAGAAGCGATGGCACGCCCAGTAAGACAATAACATGTACACAATAACAGGACTCTGCATTATAACTGAAAGTACAGCTAGAGTCTTCCCTTTATTCTATAACTAGAATTATAGAAAGGGGCCTATTGACTGCTAGACGCAGCATACGTGGTTTATACACATTCACTGCATGGTGCAGAATTAAAGTGACCTTGTCACCAGGTTAGACTTTGCAGGCTGAACATATCATTAGAATGTTTGACAGTCACACTTAAGTTCTTGTTATGCTGTTACCTGCTTCCCATCCAGCAATGACCAAGATATATTTATTTATTTTTTTGGGCCGCCAATTCCCGCTATTTAGCCGCCAGGATTACTTTTACAGGCAGCAGAAGGTAGTCCCACCCCCTCTCGTTGCCACCTATACTGGGTTCTCCCAAATGATCGGGGGTCCCGGTAAGGATGCAATTGGTGAATGCGACAGGTTCCTGGGACGCAGTTAGAGGAACTAATGCTGTTTCTCCTACTGTGTGACACCAGAAGTGAGGATTTAGTCCTTTCCAGTATCGGTTCTTTGTTTACCTGTCTGTAAACGGCCAGTGAAGCAGCCGATCAGACTAATCTGTGTCTGATCGGCTGCATTAGAAGCCAGAGGAGACATCTAGGGTCTAATAGACCCTAGATCTCTCCATAAAGATGGCCTGTCACGGCCCACGCATGTTGTTCATCCCTTGTGATAGTAACAAAAGTGATTCAAATAAATACATTTTTGTGTAATTTAAAAAAATAAAATAAACGTATATATTTTTTTAAAAGAATTGACAGCACTTCCATCCTCCTGTGCTCACGTGCAAATTTGAATGCACGCATTGGTCCTGCACACATTTGTAAACGCACCACACATGTAAGGTATCGCTACGAACATCAGAGTGAGAGCAATAATTCTAGCTCCAGACCTCCTGTGTAACTCTGTACTGGTAACCTGTAAAGGCTTTTAAAATGTCACCTGTTTTGAATTTAAGGCACCGTGGTTTGGTGCCGTTCCACAGGCGTATGCAATTTAAAAAGTGTGACATATGTGATATATCTATTTACTTGGTTTAACATCATACATACAAAAAATTGGTTATTATATTGTATTTTCGTGCATCAAAATTGATTAGAGCACATTTTTTTGAAAAAAATGCACATTTGAAAAAATGCAACACACACCATTTTACTCTCTAGGGCCACTGCGTAAAAAAAAAAATATATATATATATATATATATATATATATAGTAATGTTTGGGGGTTCTGTTTTTCATTACAAGTAGGAGAAGGAGGTCAGAATTGGCCTGGACTGGAAGTAGTTAATTCAGTTTTCTATTTGTCAGTAAACAACTCTGTAAACCTCTTTAGCCTCTAACACTTCAAACTCAAGTGCAAATTGCTGTGATATCTTGAAAATATGAAATACAAAATGAGAAGATGCAACAAATAACCTAAACTATTACAGTTGTAAGTGTCATATAGTCCAACACATAATGGCTGAATGTTCTTATTACATTCTCCTGCTAGTTGTCAGAAACCTATTCATCAAGTGCATAAAGTTCAGTTCCCAAAAAGCAAAAGCAGTACAAGTTCAGTGAAAGGTCTTGTGACCGTCATCACCGAGTCCCATAGGCCAGTCCATTCCTTTAGCTTATTAGTCTTTGAGCGGGGAAAAGTTTATACCTTGTAGATTTGGACTAACTTCTGGATGTATCTCTGGGCCCTTGCTTGGTCTAGGGCAGTGGTCTCCAAACTACGGCCCTTTGCTTGCTTTTATCCGGCCCTCAGAGCATTATTTTCATCCACCGATAACAAAAATGGGGCATAATTTCGCCCTCCCCCACTGATACCAACGATGGGGCAGAATTCCTCCTAATGATGCCAACACTGGGGCCCAATGACACCAATGATGGGGCTTAATTCCTCCCACTGACACCAAAGATGGGGCTTTGTTTATTCACGCTGGCACCAGGATCTTTTCTACTCTTAATGGCTGCAGTCCGGCCCTCGTTAAATCCGAAGGACAGTAAATTGGCCCTTTGTTTTAAAAAGTTTAGAGACCCCTGGTCTAGGAGATTGAAGAAATTATCAGTTATTGTTTCTTCTGCCTGATCCAGCAGGAATTTTGCACCTGTTAAACATGATGAATCTACAAAGACATTTGCAGACACTGGTTTGGTGGCAAGATCTGCAAAATGAATGTCCAGTGGAACGTAATGCCGTTGTTCTGGCTTGGAGGATTTCCTGCTCCTTTCTGCTTGCTTATATGGGCATATATGTTGTATATGTAGCCCAGAACAACTTTGTTGTCTGTGTAGAGTTTGATGTCATCTACCCGAGTGTATTTCCACAGCTAGCACAGTCCCACAAAGTTCAAGCCCTTAATGGTTATATTGAGCTTAGTTGTCCACAAGACTGCATCTGTTTTCTCCAGTCATTCTTTGGCTCACTTAGTATTATTCAGCATAGTTAAACATAATGCTTTTATGGAAGACGCACTGTTTTAACATGCTTAAGATCACCATAAAATGATTAAAGTGTTACTAAACCCACAACAGTATAATCAATCTGTGTGTATATATAGGAAAAGAAATAGAGGATGTATAGTGGCGCTAGAGCAGTGGTTCTCAACCTGGGGGTCGGGACCCCCTCAGGGGTCAAATGATGATTTCCCAGGGGTCACTGAATCCTGGGCTGTTCCTGAAACCCGCACCGCCAGCCTTTTTTGCGGCCGCCCAGCAGGGCTGTCCCTGGAGCCTGTGGCCGCCCAGCTGGGCTCTTCCTGGAGCCCGTGCCGCCCACTCAGCCTCTTCACACCCGCCCATTCAGTTTACGGCATGGCTGGGGGGCAGATATTAGAGGTCAGCTGACTGGTGAGGAATGTGAAGTGGGAGAGGCTGAAGCAGACCCTATCTCCTGATTTCGGGATAGGTGTCACTGCTACAAGACACCACAAAGTTGGAGACACAGTGATTAACATGAGTAACGTGATTATAGTTGCCATTAAAATTCCCCACTACAGTTCTTATATCAGCAGATGACCTTGATTAAGAGCACCCAAGGTGGCTGATCAGAACAACCCGCCAGCATTGCCACTCATCCCAACTCCCCACGCCCACCGCCACCATGGAGTAAGATAAGGAATAAATATAGAGAAAATACATGGGAGGGAGGGGAAAAGAGGGGGAGGAACAAAGAAAAAGGGAGAGAAAGAATAAGACAGCTAGAGAGAGGGATGGGGGGAAAAACAAACAAGAAATTAGGATAGAGTGAGATAAAAGGGAAATAAAAGGAGAACAAAGAGAGAGAGTGGAACATCCTAAAATGTACCATAAGGGGGTTCAATACTGTATGAGTGGAAGGGACTCAGGGAGCGTTAAATGTCTGTGGGTTAGGGGCGCAAATTCCTTGTCTTGCCTTGGGTGCTGACAACCCACGCTACGAAAATAATTTTACTGTTAGGGGTCCCCACAACTTTGAAAATTTTATAAAGGGGTCACGGCACTAGAAGGTTGAGAACCACTGCGCTAGAGGGATGTGTATAAACACATACAACATAATAATAGAATCAGACAATAAAGGGTCCAAATAGATGGGGAATATAAAAAGCATAAACAAAGCATGACAAATGTTATTTCAGTCCATAGAGGAAGTCCATAAAGGTTTATAGGAAAGCACTCGATGGCAACACCCTTCGACCCCTTTCACACTGGGGCGGTGCGGGCGTTAGCGAGAAAACGCTGCTAGTTTTAGCAGCGCTATACCACTGTTATGGCGGCGATTTTCGGCCACTAGCGGGGTGCTTTTAACCCCCGCTAGCGGCCAAGGGAAGGGTTAATAGGGCCCGTTTTGCGGCGTTGCCGAAGCGATTTGCAGGCGCATTGGCATCGCTGCTCATTCATTTCAAGGGGCGGTGGAGCAGTGTGTATACACTGCTCCTGCACCACCCCAAAGATGCTGCTTACAAGCCTTTTTTTTCTTGTCCTGGAAACGCACTCAGGCTTTCACACTGGGGTGGCTTGAGCTACTCCGGATTGTTCTGGTGCCGTGGCTGCCTTGCGTGCAAGCTGTGTTGCCTGTGTAGCCTGGATTAAAGCAGGATGCGGCCTAACACCGATATAACCAGCATGGAACGCAAGATGGCGCCTGGCCAGACATGATGTCACATGGAGGGCGTGTAGGACGTGCTGACGTGGAGTGGGCAGTAGCGCATTTCAAAGCAACAAGCTTCTTCTTCAAACCTCAATATCAGCCGTCTTGTAAGTTGCCAATTGTCTTTTTTTTTTAAAATAAATCATTGACTTTAAAGTGGTTGTAAACCCTTACAATCCACTTTTCTCTTACTGTCCATGGACTGACATAGCATCTTCAATCTTGACAAAGTGGGTTATGTTCCTGCTCATAGGAGAAGACTAGGCAGAATGTTAGATGTTTAACATACATTCCCTTACCAGAGCTGAACAGCCCCGCCCAGGGGGTGGTCCCTCCGGACATAACCCTCCTACCTGCAGCCAGCAGCCTCAGTTTTTTTCTGCCTAGCAGAGGAGAGGACGTGGCTCTCTTTGGAGCCAGTCTCTTGAAGAAATGTTTTTTGTTCTTTTTTGAACTTTTATTATTTTATTTTTGAGATTCTTCTATCAACTGTTGGCTGGGCAACAGGTTGGGTAGTTCGCTATCCTCGTAGTCTTCCCTGTCCAACCATCGAGCGTGCTGATCCTCGCTCTGCGTGAGATCAGTTCACGACATACCCCATGGCTCCAGGGGTGGCCGGTGAGCTTTTTGCTCCAGGGTCCACAGAAGATTGAACAGTTTTGCTGTATCTTTCGCGGTGGACTGGCCGACAGCTACTCAGTACTGCACTGTGATATGCTTGTCAGGAACACACCAGTGGGTCCTAGCTGGACGGGTAAGTACTGTTCCCCTGTCTCAGCAGGTGAGTACATACTGTGTGTTCCTATGGTAGGGGGGTTTTTCCTGTCTCCCCCTTGTGTTTTTACTACTCTGTCACCTACACTATGGTGCGCTGACTGGGGGTCTCTTTGTCCGGGTGGGGGTCCTCAGGGGTCTGCATGAGGTGTGGGGGTTTTAGCTGTGTCAGCGCGGGCCTTGCGCGCCGTTCGTCGCCATGTTTTTACTGTGTTTTTCCTTACAATTGAAAAACGCGTTGCCGGCCAGAATACATAGAATCACAGTATGTGCTGTAAAGAATTTTAGTTTAATCTCCACTATAATCTACAATGATTTTAAAACTAAAAGCAGAACTCTAGCCAAAAATCACAAAATAAAAATATTTAGCTAATTAAAAGATACATTAAAAAACATTTTGCTGCAATAATTACCTCCAATTCAGAACTGTCCCCTACAGTACATCTTTATCACTAGCAGATGCTTTCAGTCCGATGGCTAATATAATTTAACAAGTGAGGTTCAGTCACTCTGCTTTCTTTTTGTCATGCAAAAGTTCCTTCATTTGCAAGATGTTTGCGGGTTTCCTTGCATGAACTACCCATTTCAAACCCCCCCCCCCCCTGACATTTCAATGAGATTCAAATCGGTTGGAGTTTATAACCCCATCTCTTTTTTATTGTGGATTTGCCAGTGGGCTTTGGATCATTATTTTGTTAGAAACCCCATTTTTGGTTTAACTCCAACTTTTCTACATATGGCCACACATTTCTCATTAGGCACACTGTAATATGATGCAAAATACATAGTTCATTCCAGACTTTGAAGCAGCATAGCAACTCAACTCATACCATTTCTACCACCATGCTTCACAGTTAGTATGAAGTTCTCCTGAAATACCATCTTTGTTTTAAGCCAAACTCACATCTACTGTTATGATTAGAAATTATTTGGTGATCTTTTTAAATTCCTTGCCATACTCACACGCATCCACAACTTTCTTTCTGAGGAACTTAGAGAGCTTGTTTGATCTTGGCATGATGACGCACGATTTAAAGTCAGGAACGGGATATATAATCATTGGAAGTCCTATTCTAATGTCATGGATTTTAAGTGGTGGTAAATGTGGGGTATACAATTTTTTTTTTTTTTTTTTTTTTTTACAAATTTTGTATTTTATTCAATTAAGATTATGAAAATAAATACACCACAAGCTCACTAGTATCCTTTTGGACACACAAAAGAAATTCCTTAATATATGGACCCTGTGGATAGAACATGCTCATCCTTTGCTATCTACAGTAAGTTATACCCTCCTAGTAGTAGTTAAGCTTTGGGGCCCAGGGCTTGGGTTTCCTCAAAGTCCACTTTCTCCTATCCCTCCCCCTTTCCATCTTCCTTTTTTTCTACTCTAATCTTTATTTTCCCTTTCCTACTATGGAAATGCTTTAATCTCTTCAAATACGCACCAAACTATCTGTCTGGATTTAATGTTCTGTTGACCAATGTTATGTTTGCTGTCATACAACTTCCCAGCTAGCTGATGATCATCCATATATCACCGGCTTCCTGTTCTGTCCATTTATAAATTTGCAACCATGTTTCTGAATAGTCTTGCATACTCGCCAACTATGCCTTTACTGATAGTAGAGTATTGTCTGCATTTATCTGTTACTTATACTTTGTAATATTTCAATAAAAATGTATTAAAATTAATACACCATGGTAATTTACTGTTACTTTTTTTCAAGTATATCACCTTTATCTGTAGGCACTGTTTGGATGAAAATCTAATGTTTTATCTGTTCAAATATTTAAAAAAATATTTTTCATGGGGGTGTACTTTGTTTTTTCACATGACTATTTAGCACACCCCACGTAGGAGCAGCAAAGGAACATGGATCTGCCACTCCTGCACAGCCAAGCGCACTGAATCTTCGCAGAGATAGATAGATAGATAGATAGATATACACACAATTGCAAAAAAAAGTATGTGAACCCGTTTGAAATGATATGGATTTCTGCACAAATTGGTCATAAAATGTGATCTGATCTTCATCTAAGTCACAACAATAGACAATCACAGTCTGCCTAAACTAATAACACACAGAATTAAATGTTACCAAGTTTTTATTGAACACACCATGTAAACATTCACAGTGCAGGTGGAAAAAGTATGTGAACCCCTAGACTAATGAGATCTCCAAGAGCTAATTGGAGTGAGGTGTCAGCCAACTGGAGTCCAATCAATGAGATGAGATTGGAGGTGTTGGTTACAGCTGCCCTGCCCTCTAAAAAACACACACAAGTTCAGGGTTTGCTTTTCACAAGAAGCATTGCCTGATGTGAATGATGCCTCGCTCAAAAGAGCTCTCAGAAGACCTATGATTATGAATTGTTGACTTGCATAAAGCTGGAAAGGGTTCTAAAAGTATCTCCAAAAGCCTTGCTGTTCATCAGTCCACGGTAAGACAAATTGTCTATAAATGGAGAAAGTTCAGCACTGCTGCTACTCTCGCTAGGAGTGGGCGTCCTGTAAAGATGAGCACAGTGCAGACTGCTCAATGAGGTGAAGAAGAATCCTACAGTGACAGCTAAAGACTTACAAAAGTCTCTGGCATATGCTAACATCCCTGTTAGCAAATCTACGATACGTAAAACCCTAAACAAGAATGGATTTCATGGGAGGATACCACAGAGGAAGCCACTGCTGTCCAAAAAAAACATTCCAGCACGTTTACAGTTTGCACAAGAGCACCTGGATGTTCCACAGCAGTACTGGCAAAATATTCTGTGGACAGATGAAACTAAAGTTGAGTTGTTTGGAA
This sequence comes from Rana muscosa, assembly GCA_029206835.1. Lineage (NCBI taxonomy): Eukaryota > Metazoa > Chordata > Amphibia > Anura > Ranidae > Rana > Rana muscosa. The sequence continues at coordinate 214,718,314 of CM055123.1, read as the reverse complement.
GAAACACACAACACTATGTGTGGAGAAAAAGAGGCACAGCACACCAACATCAAAACCTCATCCCAACTGTGAAGTATGGTGGCGTGGGCATCATGGTTTGGGGTTGCTTTGCTGCGTCAAGGCCTGGACGGATTGCTATCATCGAGGGGAAAAATGAATTCCCAAGTTTATCAAGACATTTTGCAGGAGAACTTAAGGCCATCTGTCCACCAGCTGAAGCTCAACAGAAGATGGGTGTTGCAACAGGATAACGACCCAAAGCATAGAGGTAAATCAACAACAGAATGGCTTAAACAGAAGAAAATATGCCTTCTGGAGTGGCCCAGCCAGAGTCCTGACCTCAACCCGATTGAGATGCTGTGGCATGACCTCAAGAAAGCGATTCACACCAGACATCCCAAGAATATTGCTAACCTGAAACAGTTCTGTAAAGAGGACTGGTCAAGAATTACTCCTGACCGTTGTGCACATCTGATCTGCATCTACAGGAAACAATTGGTTGAAGTTATTGCTGCCAAAGGAGGTTCAACCAGTTATTAAATCCAAGGGTTCACATACTTTTTGCACCTGCACTGTGAATGTTTACATGGTGTGTTCAATAAAAACGTGGTAACATTTAATTATTTGTGTGTTATTAGTTTAAGCAGACTGTGATTGTCTATTGTTGTGACTTAGATGAAGATCAGATCGCATTTTATGACCAATTTGTGCAGAAATCCATATAATTCCAAAAGGGTTCACATACTTTTTTTGCAACTCATATATATATATATATATATATATATTGTGAAGGGGTTAACTCGGTAGCGGGTGTGTGTGACCCCCTGGTTGGGCTCCCCACACAAAAACAGGGCCAGCAGACGGAGGTTGTGGTTTACAAAATCAAAAGGTGCGGTTTATTTCTCTATGTACAGTGACAAAAACACAGCAAAGCCAAAAAGAAACATAAACAAAATAAATCCTGGTCAGTTTGACCTCTGACTAAACATGCAGGTTTCCTAAACTAACAACTGGGATCAGCCTGGTGCTGTCCTAGTCCCTAAGTCCCTGGTTTAGTAAAAGTCCAAACAAATAGCCACACAGGCTTTGCCTCACCGCACAGGGGTTCACTCTCCCTAGACAGTCCACACAGGTCTGGGTCCAGGCATGAGCTAACATCTAATGAAGCTGGGAGTTCTTATAGAGGCCTAAATGAGCTGACAAGCTTCAGCTGGCCTCATCAACTCCCTGTCTGTACGACGCCCCACACTCTCCCTAGAGGTATGAGTCATCCATGAGCCTACTAGCCTCAGCTGGGCTTATACAACTCTCCACCCTAGTTGTATAAGTCAGCATAAAGCCTGAATCTGGGAGAAATATATCTACCCCCCTGGATGCAACCAGGTGACTTTACCTTCCTGCTGTCACATACCCCCCCCCTCTTGTTTTAACCTCGGGGTTGGAACACCAGCAATCAGGCATTCATGTACTCGAGACAAAGCATCCACATTCCCCATTTGAACGCCAGGGCGATGCTTTACTGTGAAGTTGAATTCCTGTAGGGCCAGGAACCACCTATTCACTCTTCTATTTGTCTCCTTGTTTTGAGCCATCCACTTTAACGGAGCGTGATCCGTAACCATGTCAAAGTGCCTACCTAGCAGATAGTACCGAAGGGAATCTAGAGCCCACTTCACCGCTAAACACTCCTTTTCAACCGTGGCGTAATTTACCTCATGGGACTTCAACTTCCTGCTGAGGTAAATGACTGGGTGCTCTTCCCCGTTCCAGACCTGGGACAATACTGCTCCTAACCCCACATCTGACGCATCACTTTGTACGACAAAGTCTTTAGAGAAGTCGGGTGAGTACAACACTGGCTGGCTACATAAGGCTTGTTTCAAGAATTGGAATGCTGCCTCAGCCTCGGGGGTCCATTTAATCATGACCGACCCTTTCCCTTTCGTCAGGTTGGTTAGGGGCACAGCCTTAGAAGCAAAGTGGGGAATGAAGCGCCGATAATAACCCGCGATTCCCAGAAAGGCCCGTACCTGCTTCTTGCTGTTGGGACGTGGCCAACTCTGGATGGCCTCGACTTTGTTGAGTTGGGGTTTTATCACTCCCCTGCCAATGGTGTACCCAAGATATTTGGCCTCCTCCTGCCCAATGGTACACTTCTTGGGGTTAGCCGTAAACCCCGCTTCCCGAACAGAGTCCAGGACTGCTTGCACTTTTGGCAGATGTGAGGCCCAATCTGTGCTATGGACAATTATGTCATCCAGGTAAGCCGCAGCATACTTCCGATGGGGCCTCAGCATCTGGTCCATTTTCCGCTGGAATGTGGCCGGCGCATTCTGTAACCCGAACGGCATTCTTTTATATTGGAACGCCCCGTCTGGGGTTACAAATGCGGTTTTCTCTTTGGCCGACTTGGCCAGGGGGATTTGCCAATACCCTTTTGTGAGGTCAAGAGTCGTCATGTATCGGGCTGTTCCCAGCCGGTCGATCAACTCATCTATACGTGGCATGGGGTAGGTGTCAAATTTTGTAACTTTGTTCAACTGACGAAAATCGTTACAAAATCGCCAGCTCCTATCCGGTTTAGGCACCAACACAATGGGACTAGACCAATCACTTTGGGACTCCTCTATCACCCCTAAGTTCAGCATTTTCTGTACTTCCTCCCGTATTGCCTCCCGTCGGGCCTCTGGGATCCGATAGGGTTTTAACTTCACCCTTTCACCGGGCGGGGTAATAATATCATGCTCTACCCCAGATGTTTGTCCCGGCAGCTCAGAGAACACCTCCTTGTTGCGAAGCACAAACTCCTTAACCTCCTGTTGTTGGGGTTGTGACAAGGTGGCTGCTATTCCAACCTCCGGAATCACGCAACCAGTTTGAGCTGGTGACCAAGTTTCTGCGACTAGGGACTCTCTATCCCTCCAGGCTTTCAACAGATTAACGTGATATATCTGTTCGGGCTTTCGCCTTCCTGGTTGTCTGACCTTGTAATTCACTTCGCTCACTTTTTCCATTATCTCGTAGGGGCCTTGCCATTTGGCAAGGAATTTACTTTCAACCGTAGGGACAAGTACCAATATCCTATCCCCCGGGGAAAAGGTACGGGTCTTGGCTCCACGGTTGTACACTCTCTGCTGTGCCAACTGCGCTTGGGCCAAATGTTCCTTCACGATGGGCATTACCTGTGCAATTCGATCTTGCATCAGGGCGACATGCTCAATCACACTCCTGTGGGGAGAACTCTCACTTTCCCAAGTTTCCTTGGCAATATCCAACAGCCCTCTTGGGTGTCTCCCATACAGTAACTCAAAGGGGGAGAATCCCGTAGAGGATTGGGGCACCTCCCTAATAGCAAACATCAAATAAGGAAGTAGACAGTCCCAATCCTTTCCATCTCTATCCACCACTTTCTTCAACATTTGTTTTAGGGTTTTGTTGAATCTTTCAACCAGCCCATCGGTTTGGGGGTGATACACAGATGTACGCAATTGCGTCACTTTGAACAATTTACACAGCTCTTTCATAACCCGGGACATAAAGGGTGTACCTTGGTCCGTAAGCAGTTCTTTACAAATACCCACCCGGCTAAAAACAAGAGATAGCTCTTTGGCTATGGTTTTGGCCGAGGTATTTCTGAGAGGGATCGCTTCTGGATAACGGGTGGCATAGTCCATTATAACCAATATGTACTGGTGCCCCCTAGCGGACTTGATTATAGGACCTACCAAATCCATTGCGATTCTCTCAAACGGGACCTCAATGATGGGTAGAGGGACCAGCGGGCTACGGAAATGTGGCATCGGGGCCGACCTCTGACACACAGGGCAGGAGGAACAATAATTTTCTATGTCCTTCATCACCCCAGGCCAATAGAATCTCTGTAATACCCTCTCTCGGGTTTTCTCTGTCCCCAGATGACCTCCAAGAATGTGCCCATGGGCCAACTCCAACACCAACTTCCTGTAAGGTTTGGGCACCACAAGCTGCTCAACGGTTTCTTCTGCCCTTTTTGCCACCCGATACAGTAGGTCCTTCTCTACGCTGAAGTATGGGTAAGTGCAGGTATTATCTGGGTTCACTAACTCGCCATCTATTTCCACTACGTTTTCCCGTGCCTTTATTAGGGCGGGGTCTTTTAACTGTTCTGTGGCAAAATTTTCCCTGTGAACCTCCAGATCAGAAAACTCCACAGACGGTAGGTTTTCGTCTGAGGAGGTGGGCTCCTCTCCAGTTTCTTGAGTCTCCCCTGCCAATACTGACAAGGGAAATTCTGGAGAGTCCTCACCACTCTCAGAGGAGTTCTGGCTATCACATTCCTGGTACATAGGGGCACCAGTGGGGGGCTCAGGATCATCCCACAGTTCCCAGAACTTCGGAAAATCTCTTCCCACAATGGCATCATGCGGTAATTGAGATACTAACCCCACTGGATGAGAGAGGGTACCTTTGGGGGTCTCGAAACACACTGTAGTCACTGGATACTCTCGGGTGTCCCCATGCACACAAATAACAGCTACCTTGCTATTCCCAGAGACCTCTGTTTTAACTAATTCAGCCTTTATCAGGGTCACAAGGCTACCTGAATCCAGTAATACCACAACATTTCTACCATTAATACACATTTTGCATAAATGTTTCTCAGTTCCTCGAATGGCAGTGCATGCGACTGTCGCACACAGCGACTGACGTCTGTCCGTCAGAAAGTCACATTGCATGGGTTCCTCCACAACCGGGCAATTTGCTGCAATATGTCCCGCTTGCCGGCAGCGGTAGCAAACGATCCTTTTGGCTGCCTCTTGAGCCCCTGACTTCCCAGGCTGTTCTCGCCAAACTTTGGGTAGAGCTCCCACCCTCTCACTCTCTCCACCCTCACCCCTTGGAATCCTCTTATCCGCCCCTGGGGATGGTCTGGTCTTAGGGTGGAAAGTCCGAGAGTCTCTGGAAGAGGCCGTCAGGTTCTCTGTAGCCAAGTATTTCTCTACACGATCCACAAGACCACCGGCCGTCTCTGGGTCTCCATGGCTTACCCACTTTTGGATGGCAGTAGGAAGAGCTCTCAAAAACCGATCCATTACAACACGTTCCACAATCTCTGGTGCGGACAAAGTCTCTGGCTGTAGCCACTTCCTGCTCAGGTGAATGAGATCATACATTTGAGACCTGGGGGGTTTTCCAAGCTGGAAAGTCCAGTTATGCACACGCTGAGCCCGGACAGCCAGGGTGACACCCAGCCTTGCCAATATTTCAGCTTTTAGCATCACATAGTCTTTTGCTTGGTCAGGCTCTAGGTCATAGTAAGCCTTCTGCGATTCACCAGTTAACAGAGGAGCCACCAGTCCAGCCCACTGCTCCTCAGGCCACTTTTCTCTTTCAGCAGTCCTTTCAAATGTGGTCAAAAATACCTCTGGATCATCCTCTCCAGTCATTTTTGTCAATAAACGACTCACCCCAAAGGACGCGGTATTAGTGGGACGGCTTTCCTCACTGGTCTGCGGACGTTGCTGCATTACTGCTTCCATTTGTTGTAGTCTCGGCTCTTGCTTCTGTAACAGGTCTATGAAGCGGGCCTCAGATTGCTGCTGGGCTTGTTGATGAGCTTGCTGCTGGGCTGCAAGGCTCCTTTGCAAACCTGCATTTGTCTGCTGTTGATTGGCATTTGCTAGAGCCAGCTGTTTCAGTATCTCCTCCATGCTGGCTTAAAAAAAAATGCCCGCATTCTCCACCAACTGTGAAGGGGTTAACTCGGTAGCGGGTGTGTGTGACCCCCTGGTTGGGCTCCCCACACAAAAACAGGGCCAGCAGACGGAGGTTGTGGTTTACAAAATCAAAAGGTGCGGTTTATTTCTCTATGTACAGTGACAAAAACACAGCAAAGCCAAAAAGAAACATAAACAAAATAAATCCTGGTCAGTTTGACCTCTGACTAAACATGCAGGTTTCCTAAACTAACAACTGGGATCAGCCTGGTGCTGTCCTAGTCCCTAAGTCCCTGGTTTAGTAAAAGTCCAAACAAATAACCACACAGGCTTTGCCTCACCGCACAGGGGTTCACTCTCCCTAGACAGTCCACACAGGTCTGGGTCCAGGCATGAGCTAACATCTAATGAAGCTGGGAGTTCTTATAGAGGCCTAAATGAGCTGACAAGCTTCAGCTGGCCTCATCAACTCCCTGTCTGTACGACGCCCCACACTCTCCCTAGAGGTATGAGTCATCCATGAGCCTACTAGCCTCAGCTGGGCTTATACAACTCTCCACCCTAGTTGTATAAGTCAGCATAAAGCCTGAATCTGGGAGAAATATATCTACCCCCCTGGATGCAACCAGGTGACTTTACCTTCCTGCTGTCACAATATATATATATATATATATAATTATAATATATACACAGACTCCTCTTCAATCTTCCTCTTGCACACTCTTGGCCTCTCTTGCTCAGCCTCTGCTGGCTCACTCCTGGGGGGGGGACTTGACAGACTCCTTGTCAGTTTAGTAGCGGCCCATTACAGGCAGGAACTCACAGTCCCTTAACAGTAGCACATGTGGAGTGACACAGCATGTAACTTTCCCTTCTTCCTTTTTGTGGTCACTAATACTAGCCCACCTGGCTTTAGCTGCTTCTCTACACCAGTCCACCCGACTGACTCTTCACCAGCCCACCCGGCTGACTCTGTGAAGATCTCTCAGGGGAAAGGCAGAAGACTTAAGCCCACTGCTGTCTTCATAGGAGACTGGCTACATGTGTGTGGCAGTCTCCCCCCTTTGTTAGTCCCCACCAGTGTTGAATCACTCTGTCCTCTTTCTTGCTCCCGTGCCTCCAGGAAAGATTCCTCCCTTGTGTCTTTGACAGGATCCTTCCAGCACCTTAGCCCAGCCCATGGCAGGACACCCCCCCTCAGACTGGGGGTACCCCTCAGAGCCACTGACAGCCTCCTCAACACTACATCTCCATCTTCCACCTGAATGCCCCTGCTGGCATGTCTATTTATGGGGTAATCTCTGCCCCCTCCCAGCACGTTTCTGCAGATTGCAGAGGCCCCGCAAATATTCATGGCAGCCCCTCCTAACCCCCACCCTCTAGTTATAGAAGGTTCTCTAATAACCCTGACCCAATTTAGTGGCTCAGATTATTCCTGCCCATAATATACCTTAACTACTCTATCAATACTAGTAGCAATACACTAGAGGGTGCTACAACTATATTGCATCTAACCCTGCATAGGCACTCTTTAAGTGATTCAGCTGAGATGTTCTAAGATCAGTCTTGCCATCTTGATTGGAGATCTCAGTGGTACACACAGGCCCAGTTTACAAATACCATCTGTGTAGACTGATGCATGGTGCTCAACAAGTGGACATAAGTGGAAATAATGATGAATGGATGGTGTGTATTGTTCTTTCCAACACGTGTATCCAATGACCTACTGTAGGCTGTAAAGCCAAGGCTTAGTTAAATGTTGTCTAGCAAAGTGCTAGAAGCTCTGCATCATTTCTTACACTGATTACTTTGTCATTGCCCAGGCTATTACATTGAAACCAAGCATGAAATGACAGTGCTCAAGTCATTAAAACTAAAGAACATTACTTTTAAACCCATTTATGTGTCTAGTGTAATGGACACAAAGCTGCCTTGTAACTCCATATAAAGATATGCAGAAATCTCTAGCCTAGAACATTCCTCTCCTACATCAATTTTGTCTCACTAAGGCCAGCTAAACAAGGTGTAAATTTCTTTCCTGCAACCACGGGTTGCAGTAAAGAAAATTGCACGATTCCCCCATCAACACAGACAGTGCTGACTGGGGAATCCCTCCTGCCGAACAATTGTCCAGGCGCGGGAGGGGGTAGCCATCCCCGCTGGGAGAAGAAGAGAATGTGGCAGGCAGGTTGTACACAAGTTGATCGATCAACTTGGTACATTCAGCCTTCCCATTAACGGTTCGAATCTCATCCGATTCCTGCTGAGTAGGGATGAGCTCGGTGTTCGAGTCGAACATAGGTTCGACTCGAACATCGGCTGTTCGCAGCGTTCGGCGAACAACGAACGATTTGGGCCGTTCGCGCCAAATTCGAGTGACGCGAACGACCCACAATACACTGCGCCATCGCAGTGTAATCCCGGCGCTGTGATTGGCCAAGCATGCACTGTGACCCTGCATGCTTGGCCAATCACAGCGCCGGCAGCGAGGAGAGCAATGATTGGCCACAGGCAGGATGCCAGGCCAATTATAGCTGAGGGGGTTTAGTACATGCCCCACACTATAAAAGGCCGCCAGCGCGGCGGCCTTGTGTAGTGTGTTCCGGAGCAGGGAAAGTGAAGGATAGGCAGGGACAGTGTCAAATCTTGTCAAATCTATTCTTTACTAAACCTTGTGTGTAGGGACAGAGAAGGATAGGCAGGGAGGGTGTCAGTGTCATATTCTTTGCTAAACCTTGTGTGTAGGGAGAGAGAAGTATAGGCAGGGAGAGTGTCAGTGTCATATACTTTGATAAACCTTGTGTGCAGGGAGAGAGAAGAATAGGCAGGGGACAGTGTCAGTGTCATATTCTTTGCTAAACCTTGTGTGCAGGGAGAGAGAAGGATAGGCAGGGAGAGTGTCAGTGTCATATACTTTGATAAACCTTGTGTGCAGGGAGAGAGAAGGATAGGCAGGGGACAGTGTCAGTGTCATTGTTGCTAAGCCTCCTGCACATTATACACCTGAAGTTAACCCGTACACCTTAACTTAGCCTGTATTGCTGCTTTTTCCTGGTGTGTTACACCAACAGGATTTTGCGGCACTTACAGCGGGCGGAGTGTACCTCCTGACCATATTACACCTTAACTTAGCCTGTATTGCTGCTTTTTCCTGGTGTGTTACACCAACAGGATTTTGCGGCACTTACAGCGGGCGGAGTGTGCCTCCTGACCATATTACACCTTAACTTAGCCTGTATTGCTGCTTTTTCCTGGTGTGTTATACAAACAGGATTTTGCGGCACTTACAGCGGGCGGAGTGTGCCTCCTGACCATATTACACCTTAACTTAGCCTGTATTGCTGCTTTTTCCTGGTGTGTTACACAAACAGGATTTTGCGGCACTTACAGCGGGCAGAGTGTGCCTCCTGACCATATTACACCTTAACTTAGCCTGTATTGCTGCTTTTTCCTGGTGTGTTACACAAACAGGATTTTGCGGCACTTACAGCGGGCGGAGTGTGCCTCCTGACCATATTACACCTTAACTTAGCCTGTATTGCTGTTTTTTCCTGGTGTGTTACACCAACAGGATTTTGCGGCACTTACAGCGGGCGGAGTGTACCTCCTGACCATATTACACCTTAACTTAGCCTGTATTGCTGCTTTTTCCTGGTGTGTTACACCAACAGGATTTTGCGGCACTTACAGCGGGCGGAGTGTGCCTCCTGACCATATTACACCTTAACTTAGCCTGTATTGCTGCTTTTTCCTGGTGTGTTACACCAACAGGATTTTGCGGCACTTACAGCGGGTGGAGTGTGCCTCCTGACCATATTACACCTTAACTTAGCCTGTATTGCTGCTTTTCCCATTTCCCTGCAGGCCATTAGAATGTCTGGAAGGCAAACAAGGAGAGGCAGACAGTCAGGAGCCAAAAAAAGAGGGCAAGCAGGCTCTGTGTCTAGAGACAACAGTGCTGGTCGTGGACGCGGTGCATCGCCATCAGCACGTGGCCATGGGGCACGCTTGTCCTTCTTTTCGGCAGCTGGACGTGTTGAGCCGCATCATGCCGAAGACTTGGTAGAGTGGATGACCAAGCCCTCCTCATCCTTCTCATCCTCTCTCACCCAGGCTCAGGGTACTGGCAAAGCAGCTGCCAAAGCGTCCTCTTCCCTAGTATCAATGTCATCATCAGTCACTCCTTCCCTAGACCAACCATGTCCTCCTGAGGAGTCCCCTCAAACTGTTTGAGCACAGTGTTGGGTACATGCTCCAGGAGGATGCCCAGCGTTTCGAAGGGTCTGATGATGATACCCAGCTAGAGGAAGGCAATAGCGTGAGAGCAGAGAGAGGGGATGCTCAAGAAGCACACCAATCTGGCAGTCATGTTCCAGCAGCTGCAGCATACTGCCAGATTGGCTCCAGTGATGAGGAGGGAGGGGATGATGAGGTCACTGACTCCACGTGGGTGCCTAATAGGAGAGAGGAGGAGGATGAGGAGGAGGCACATCTCCAACGAGGCAGGATGCCCTCGGGGGCTAGCGTAAGGGCAGCACACCGACGGAATCACACCGCAGAGCTCCGCCTGTGCAGGGCGCTGCCTCTGCCCGTTATTCAAAAAGTTCTTTGGTGTGGGCCTTTTTTGAGTAGAGTGCATCAGATCGCACAGCTGCTGTTTGCAACATATGTCTCAAGCGTATATCGCGTGGCCAAAACATCACCCGCTTGGGCACCACATGCTTGACCAGACATATGTTGACCTGCCATGCAGCTCGTTGGCAAGCCTACCTTAAAGACCCACACCAAAGAACAAAGCTGACCTCTTCTTGCACAGAATCAGCTGGGATCTCCAACCCCACTATACCTTCAGTCCTCTCTGAAACCTGCTCTGAGAGGAATGAAGGTGTAGAATTAGGTGTGTCAGAGCCAAGTACTTGCGGGCACTCTGCTAGCAGTACACCAACGTCCAATTCTAGCAGGCAAATTTCCCTGCCCCAGCTGCTGGACCGTCAAAAGAAGTTCACTCCCAGCCATCCACATGCCCAGCGGTTGAATGCTAGCTTGGCTAAATTGCTAGCGCTTCAACTGCTGCCTTTTCAGTTGGTAGACTCGGCCCCCTTCCGTGAGTTTGTGCAATGTGCGGTTCCTCAGTGGCAGGTTCCCAAACGCCACTTTTTTTCACGGAAGGCGATTCCGGCTCTCTACCGGCATGTGGAAGGCAATGTATTGGCCTCGCTGGACAGGGCGGTCAGCGGTAAGGTGCATATTACCGCTGACTCATGGTCCAGCAGGCATGGACAGGGAAGTTACCTTTCTTTCACGGCCCATTGGGTCACTCTTTTGGCAGCTGGGAACGATGCAGGACAAGGTGCAGTAGTGTTGGAGGTTGTTCCACCGCCACGCCTCCAAAATGCTACTACTGGTTGTGACACACCTCTGTCCTCCACCCCCTCCTCTTCTTCTTCCTCCGTGGCCTCTTCCTGTGCTTTGTCCTCGGAACCAGCGGTGCTCCGTAGGCGTTCAAGGGGCTACGCAAGTACGCAGGCAAAAAGATGCCATGCCGTGCTTGCACTGGTGTGTTTGGGGGACAGGAGCCACACTGGGGCAGAGGTTCTGTCTGCTCTGCAGGGGCAGGCCGAGAGGTGGTTGACGCCACGCCAGCTTAAGCCAGGAATGGTAGTTTGCGACAATGGCACCAACCTCCTCTCCGCTCTCCGACAGGGACAACTGACCCATGTGCCCTGTGTGGCTCACGCCCTTAACCTGGTGGTGCAGCGGTTCTTGGGCAGGTACCCGGGCTTACAGGATGTCCTGAGGCAGGCCAGGAAAGTCTGTGTGCATTTCCGCAGATCTTATAATGCCAGTGCTCGCCTGGCTGAGCTGCAAAAGGAGTTGAACCTGCCCAAGAACCGCCTTATATGTGACATGCCCACCAGGTGGAACTCAACGTTGGCCATGCTGCAGCGGCTGCACACGCAGCAGAGGGCCATCAATGAGTACCTGTGCGACTACGGCACCAGGACAGGGTCAGGGGAGCTCTGTTTTTTTTCACCACGCCAGTGGGGCATGATCAGGGATGCATGCACTGTCCTGGCACCATTTGAGGAGGCCACGAGGATGGTGAGCAGTGACAGTGCATGCATCAGTGACACTGTACCTCTTGTCCACCTGTTGGAACATACGCTGCGTGGAATAATGGACAGGGCACTTGAGGCAGAACAGAGGCAGGAAGAGGAGGACTTCCTTGCCTCTCAAGGCCCCCTTTACCCAGACAGTGTTCCTTCTGTCCCACCCATCACACAGGAAGAAGAGGAGGAGGAGGAGGAGGATTGTGTCAGCATGGAGGTGGAGCCTGGCACTCAGCATCATCAGCAGCAGTCTTTTAGGGATGATTTACAGTCCCAAGAAACCAGTGGACTTGTACGTGGCTGGGAGGAGGTGGCTGCGGATCATGTCGTCCTTAGTGACCCAGAGGACTCCGGACCGAATTCCTCAGCTAACCTACGCTGCATGGCCTCCCTGATCCTGCAAGGTCTGCGGAAGGATCCTCGTATTCTTCGGATCAAGGAGAGGGACCATTACTGGCTGGCCACTCTCCTTGATCCACGGTACAAGGGTAAGGTTGCGGACCTTATCTTACCGTCGCAGAGGGAGCAGAGGATGAGACAACTCCGGGAGGCCTTGCAGAAAGGTCTGTGCAATGCGTTCCCAGAGACTGGGAGGTTACAAACTCCTGGTCCTGGACAACGAGTTGCTGAGGCTTCGGTCAGTCAAAGAAGGAGCGGTGGGGAAGGTGGCCGTCTGACCGAAGCGTTCAGACAATTCTTTAGTCCGCAGCCCCAAGGTATGATCGGTTCCAGCAACCATCGCCAGCGTCTGATATACATGGTGCAGGAATACCTAGGGGCAAGGTCAGACTTGGACACCTTCCCCACCGAAAATCCTCTGGCTTACTGGGTCTTGAGGATGGATCACTGGCCAGAGCTTGCACAGTATGCAATTGAGCTACTGGCCTGTCCTGCATCCAGCGTTCTTTCAGAACGCACATTCAGTGCTGCTGGAGGATTTGTCACGGATCACAGTGTGCGCCTGTCCACCGACTCTGTTGATCGACTGACCTTCATAAAGATGAACCAGTCTTGGATCACCACCAGCTACCAAACACCTGAAGCTGATATAACAGACTAATTTATTTTCAAATGTCACATCCTTTCAAGACTGATGCTGATGCTGAGAGACTGTCCTGTTATGTTGACTGACTATCCTCCTCCTCCTCAATGATCCGATTGACGATGATAGCTTGGAAGAACATTTTTGTTTCTGGGTGCCGCCACCAGTGGCTAAGGCCCAATTTTTCAGCCCCTGTTTAACAGGGGTGTGTTATTACAATTTTTTATGCAATGCTTTGCAGCAGGGCTCATTCCTGCACTCCAACTAGAGTATCTGGGAGTGGTTGCAGTGTCGTGGCACCAGCACCAGTGGCTAAGGCCCAATTTTTCAGCCCCTGTTTAACAGGGGCGTGTAATTACAATTTTTGATGCAATACTTTGCAACAGGGCTCATTGCTGTGCTCCAAGTACAGAATCTGTGAGGGGTTGCAGTGTTGTGGCACCAGTGCCTAAGGCCCAATTTTTATGCCCCTGTTTATTGTTTAACAGGGGCATGTAATTACAATTTTTTATGCAATGCTTTGCAGCAGGGCTCATTCCTGCACTCCAACTAGAGTATCTGGGAGAGGTTGCAGTGTCGTGGCACCAGCACCAGTGGCTAAGGCCCAATTTTTCAGCCCCTGTTTAACAGGGGCGTGTAATTAAAATTTTTGATGCAATACTTTGCAACAGGGCTCATTGCTGTGCTCCAAGTACAGAATCTGTGAGGGGTTGCAGTGTTGTGGCACCAGTGCCTAAGGCCCAATTTTTCTGCCCCTGTTTAACAGGGGCATGTAATTACAATTCTTGATCTAATAATTCACAGCAGGGCCCATTCCTGCGCCCACCAAGACTGACTGTGAGGCCTTACAGTGTTGTGTCAACACCACCACCACCACCACCACCAAAGGCCCAATTTATCAGCCCCTGTTTAACAGGGGCGTGTAATTACAATTTTTGATGCAATACTTTGCAACAGGGCTCATTGCTGTGCTCCAAGTACAGTATCTGTGAGGGGTTGCAGTGTTGTGGCACCAGTGCCTAAGGCCCAATTTTTCTGCCCCTGTTTAACAGGGGCATGTAATTACAATTCTTGATCTAATAATTCACAGCAGGGCCCATTCCTGCGCCCACCAAGACTGACTGTGAGGCCTTACAGTGTTGTGTCAACACCACCACCACCACCAAAGGCCCAATTTTTCAGCCCCTGTTCAACAGGGGCATGCAATTACAATTCTTGATCTAATAATTCACAGCAGGGCCCATTCATGCGCCCACCAAGAGTAACTGTGAGGGCTCACAGTGTTGTGGCAACACCAACATGTAAGGGGCAAATTTCAGCTGAGTATATACGGCAGGCCCCTACTTTCAAACATCCAACTTACAAACGACTCCTCCTTGCAAACCGAAGGATACAACAGGAAGTGAGAGGAAATCTACCCCTAGGAAGGCAAATTCTCTCCTGTAAGAGTTAATATGGGAAAAAAAGTGTCTCCTCTCCACTGATGCTTTATCACCAATTCTTGTTTCAATAAAAACCCCAAATTTTCAAAAAACATTTGTCATTAGGACGGAAAGTGAGGTGAACTGTTCTGAACAGGTGCACACTGCACAGACAGCAAAACAAATGTTACAGGGGTGATAACCCTTCCCTATGTTTTCCAAAAAGCTTAAAAATAGATTTTTTTCCTGGAGCTACACTTAAACAATGTACCTGTTCAAAATTACAAACAGATTCTACATAAGAACAAACCTACAGTCCCTGTCTTGTATGCACCGCCTGTATACGGCTGTTCAAAGTATATAGGGCCTTTTTTATTTTGTGTGCGGGGTTCCCCTTAATATCCATACAAGACCCAAAGGGGCTGGTAATAGGCTGGGGTGGGGGGGGGGGGGGGGTGTGATGGGGTAGCTATGCCATTTTTCTTAAAGATTTTCATCCATATTACCGGGACCAGACATTACATTAAAGCCGCAAGCAGTTTTAAATGGCTTTTTTTCCTTTAGAAATGTAATTTTGTGCAGGGACAGTTCTAAACACGGGAAACATGTGGCACTTCACAGGCATACTTTAGACACCCCCTAGGTATGATATTTAAAGGAATATTTGACTTTTTTCTTTTCACTTTATGCATCATTAAAATGACTGCTCCAGAAAAACGGCAGTTTTTAAAACTTCTTTTTGCATTGATACATGTCCCCTGGTGCAGAACCCGGGTTCCCAAACCCTTTTTAGGACAATAACATGCATAATAGTCGTTATAATTAGCACTTTAGATTTCGAACGTTCGCATCCATTGTATTTAATAGGGTTCTAAAGTTTGTGCGAACTTTCGGTCCGTTCGCCGGTTCTGGTGCGAACCGAACCCGGGGGTGTTCGGCTCATCACTACTGCTGAGCCAGCCGAGATTCGAACCGTGTATGGCTGGCCTTAGAGAGATCATTTGATCTTGACATAATACATACATACATAAATGAGAAGTGTCCTGTGTGCTGGTGGGTGCTCTGTTCCTTGAACTTTTCCATCCTCTGCCCCCTGGATACCCCCACAGCCGTGATCTTCCAGTGCTATGGAGGTTAATATGAGAGGTTTCCCCTGTCATAGGCACTCGTCAAAAGCCGTCCCTTTCCACCCCTCTGCTCCATTCATAAAGACTATACTATTACTATCAGTTCCCACAATAAAAAGTGCTTGCATTATCCCCCACAATACCAGAAGATCATAGCTGCGAGGGTATCTGGGGGGCACATGAGCCACCAGCACATGGGGACACTTGTCATTCATTCAAGTGTTGTCCCTGGTTCTCATTTAAAAAAATAAAAATAAACTTCAGCTTTAGGCCCCATTCACACCTGAGCGATTTACTGCTTGTAAAAAGCTCAGCTCTGGAGCTCCAAAACGCCTAACAAGCAAAATTACATTAATTTCAATGGCCCCTGTTCACATCTGAGCGTTCTGTCGCCTGAAGCTCAAAAAAGTACATGAGCTTCTTTTTGACAGATTACAAGCGTTTTTAGCCCCACAGACTTCAATAGAAACACCTGACTTGAGCAGTAAAACGCTTGTAAAACGCTCAAATAGCAGCTCTCCAGTCCTAATTTATTCTCCCTCTTCTCCCCCTAGTGCTTTCTATTGGCTAAACAAAAATGCCTGAAACTGTAAAGCACTTGTAATACACTTGTAAAAAAAATGCCTAGAAAACGGCAGTAAGTTGTTACATGCAGGTGAGGATGGAGCCTAAGCCCTTGTTCACATGATTTCAAAGCCACAGGTCAGTGTGACTTCAGGTGGGATTTGGCTGACATCTGTGCGACTTCATGCACAGATGTCTATGCAAGTCGCACCTGAAATCGCAAAAAATAGTGCAGGAACTTTTCTTTCAAATCGGTGCGGCACCGCAAAGTTGGCTTCACACCGATTTGAACAGTTCCATTGCCGACAATAGGGTGTGACTTGTCATGCAACTGGGACCTGTCCAATCACATGACAAGTCCCACAGGTGTGAACAGGGGCTTAAGGGCTGGTTCACACCAGGGCAGACATTTCTGTGTGTTTCCTGCACTTTCCTGTGCATTGCAATTTTCAAGCCCACTCATTTGAATGGACTGATATCACACTGGAGCGCCAAGAGGAAGTAGTGCATGCACTAATTTTAAAAAACGTGCCGCACCAACGGGGCATGGTACTGCGTTTTTTTTTAAACTAAAGGTTGGTGACTTTTTTTTGCTAGTTTAGCCACATAATGCATCTTTTACACGGTTCACAATCCATTGCAACTTGTGCTAGCCAACCTTTTAAACAAAACTGAAGTCCACTTGCAAGCAGGTGGGCTTTTGCCATACTGTGGGGGCACAGCATACTTACACATTATGGTGCATTACTCAATGCCAAGACAAGGTAATCCAGTGCCCAGGGCAAAGATTCCAAACTGCACCCCCCCTCCCCGCTCATGATGTGCAAGGTAGGGGGTCCCACACTCAGCAGTCACTTGCTTGTCAAAATTGTTGCTGCTATCACTACTCCTGTCAGCCTTGCAACAAAAGGAAGGCGCTCCTAGTAAACCATTGCGCCCAGGGCAGACGCCCCTCCAACCCACCTTTTCCTGGCCCTGACATTACTTTTCAAAGAGACCCTTCTAGAGCTGTGATGCTCAGCTCAACCACTGACATCTTTGCCTGGTCTTCTTCCAGATTCTGCATCTTTGCCATCTTAATTGGCTGGGATGGGATGAAGTAACTCCCACTGCGGCTGGCCTGTCTATTAGCGCTGATTTCCCGCACTGGTGTGGAACTTTTGGCAGGTCTGGTAGCTTCCAGCACCATACCTCCCAACTGTCCCTGATTTGGAGGGACTGTCTCTGATTTGGAGCAATATCCCTCATTCCTCCTCCTTTGTCCCTCATTTTGGTCTGATCTATATAGTTGTATATAAAATGCACTTTTTAACTTTAAAAAAGTATTTCCCAGCGCTAAACCTTTCATCCAATTTCTACATTGCTGCATTTGTAAATTGTAAAAGCCAATATACAGGAATAATAGTGGTAAAAAAATAAAATTATCTTTTTTTTGGTTAATTCTCCTTTAAGGGTGTGTGTCCTATGCCTACATACATTAGCTAATAGGTTTCCCTCGTTCCCATCTCAAAATGTTGGGAGGTGTGCAAACAAAGTTCTTAAAAAGAACCAGCGAGTGGTGGTGTCCTTAACCACTTAAGGACCGCCTAACGTATATATACACGTCGGCAGAATGGCTCCTGTGGGCAGATCGACGTATATATACGTCGCCTTTAAGAAGCGGCATTGTGGGCGCGTGTGCGCCCGCTGCGAGCTCCGTGAGTCCGACCGCGGGTCCCGCGGACTCGATGTCCGTGGGGATACCCGCGATCGTCTCACAGAGAGGAAGAACGGGGAAATATAAACAAGCATTTCCCCATTCTTCCTAGTGACAGGACACTGATCACAGCTCCCTGTGATCGGGAGTGGTGATCAGTGTCGTGACACACGTAGCCCCGCCCCCCTACAGTTAGAACATATCCCTAGGTGTCAGAATTTACTCACCAGTGCTGTCAGCTATAGACTGCACAGATCGAGCAGGGAAAATCAGACAGGGTCGTTGTATTGAAGCCGATTGGTAGATTCACTTCTGTACATCATTCCTTCCCATACATCAGGGATGTGCAGTGTGGTCAGTGGCTGGTGAGGCACTGGCTACCGTGTTTCCCCCGAAAATAATCCCGGGTCTTATATTAGTTTTGGCAACAAAAGACACAGTAGGGCTTATTTTCAGGGTAGGTGTTACCATGTAATGTGCTGTCTTCTCTCCCCTCTCTGTCAGAGGAATTACCAACTCAGCCGCACCAGCCGCATTCCTGCGCGCATGCGCGGCGTAACGACGCTTCGACGCATGCGCGGGCCGGTGCGCGCTAGTGCGCCAATTGGAGCTCTGGCGGGCCTATATAAAGTGGCCCAGGTACTCTGACAGGTTGCTGGTTTGTTGTCAGCTTCCTGTCTGTACCTGGTTTCCTGTTACCTGCATCTGAACTTCTGTTGTGACCCGGATCGGCTTGACTACTTTGCTCTTCTCCTGGACCTGACCTTTAGCTTGCTTTACAGATCTGCCTTGCTACCTGTGTTTGATCCCCGGCCTGTGACTCGGATCTGCCTCTTGTCTCCAGCCCTTGACCTTCTGCCTGCATCTCGGATCTGCTTCTTGTCTCCAGCCCCTGACCTGCTGCTTGTACTTCTTGGACTTGTTACTTGTCTCTTGTGCTAGACCCTCAGCCTGCACCTTCAATACTGAACCCTCAGCCTGCACCCTGACTCAGTCTTCTGCCTACTTGCTCTGACCCCTGTTGTGCTCTGGACTTGTGTCTTCAGCTAGGATCCTGCAAAGAGCCGCACCTATCAGGTGTTTGACCCTCAGCCTGCTCTTGGTTGCTTTCCTTCTGCCCTCGCTCAGCTGTTCAGCTCTACCGGATCATCTAGCAAGACCTACCCTTCCTGCTGGTAGCCAGTGCCTCTTTGCGCCATCCTCTCCCTGTCTCACCTCCAGGGGGGCGGAGTGCGCCAAGTCGCAAGGGTGAACCGCTCTCGGCATCTCGGCCTCGGTGAGTTACACACGTGACACTCTCCCTCCCTGCCTGTCAGGAATCCCCAGTGTTAACGGAGTTAAAATGCTTGTAAAATCCTATAATCCACTCTATTACAGTATTATATAATGAACAATGTGTGTGTTTCTGTAATATTTTTTTTTTATTATTATTGTTTTGTTTTGAAACAAACAGAAAGCAACAACAGATATCATAAGGTACATTCTACATACTTCTTGTGTCACCGACGGACATTTGTCTTCTACTATATATATCATACATCCTAATATACAATATCCACCATTCTATGTATGTTAAATTCTTACCTCTCGCCCGGGCCTTACTCTTACTTACTTATAAACCTTTAAGTCATTCGTATCCCCACCATTGGGCATCCGATCCCCCCCCCCCCCCCAAGGCCCTGCTTTGTCCTCAGGCTGGCCGGGGGATTTCTGCCCCATTTATTCCTCTATCTCGCGGATATGCAATTAGCGGACCTCCAGCTGTTGCAGAACTACAAATCCCATGAGGCATAGCAAGACTCTGCCAGCCACGAGCATGACACCCAGAGGCAGAGGCATGATGGGATTTGTAGTTTTGCAACAGCTGGAGGTCCGCTAATTGCATATCCCTGCTCTATCTCATTGACACGCTCTTTATTTCAACTTAACCCCCCCCCCCAAAAAAAAAAAACCCTAAGGGGGGTTAAAGCTCCCACTCTCTCTCCTCTACGCCCCCCCTGTCCCCCAACAGCCATTCAGTTATGGTCTATTAGGGTTTTCCCCTCCTCTGAGTATTTAAAAACATTCCATTCTGACCATGTTTCAAGATAAACTCCCCTTTTCTGCCGGGAGGTCCAGACCAGGTCCTCCATCATATTCAAGTCTTCTACTCGCTTAAGCCACATCCCTACTGATGGTGGCTGGGTCTGCTTCCACATTGCTGGAATACAGGCTCTTGCCGCATTCATGAGGTGACAGAGGATCGATCTCCTATACTGTTTCACCGCAGTGTCCGAATCCTGTAACAGGAAGAAAGTCAGATCCTCCGGCAGCTCCTCCTCTCTGAAGTTTTGCGCAATTTCTTGAACCTCCTTCCAGAAACTCTGTATTGTGGGACAAGCCCAGAAAATGTGTATTACCGTCCCTCCGTTTCCCCCGCACCGCCAGCACTTATCTGCTATATCTAAGTAACATCTGCTTAATACAGCTGGGGTACGGTACCATTGCGATAGGATCTTAAAGTTCATCTCCTGCATTTTTATACAGACTGAGGATTCAAACATGTTACGTAGTATTTTATTATTTTGCTCCTCCGAAAAAACCCTATCCAACTCCATCTCCCACCTCCTAAAGAAGGGCAGCTGAAACTCTTCACCAGGGGTATTCAGCAATTCACTAATTTTAGAGAGAGTATGCCGCAATATGCCACTCCCATTACAGTACTCCTCAAACTTTGTTAGCTTTCGTTCATATTTACTCGGTAAGCTCAGGGTATCAAAAAAGTGTCTTAATTGCATTGCCCTCCAAAAGTCCAATTGACATGATCTTTGTCCCATTATCATCTCCTGAATCGTGGGCCAAGCCCCCGCCCTCAGAAAGTGAGATACTTGAAACAACCCCTGTTCAACCAGTTTGCTAAAGGGTCCCTTCTTCAGTCCCGGTTCGAACTGTGGATTCCCCAGAATGGGGAAAAGGGGTGAGTCTAGTGTTGATAATTTCCCCTTCACAAATAGCCCATATCCCATCCGTAGTGTGGGACCTATCAAGGGGTGCGTCTTCACACCCCCCGGGAGGTCCTTCTAACACCATGCCGCTCGGTGAAGTAATCCACTACACTGAGCTTGTTCTAGCTCTGGCCAAATTTTCCCCTCACTATGTCGACTCCAATCAATCATGCGGCTCAATAAGGCCGCTTGGTAATATTTGTATATACAGTATCTGGCATTGACACACCTCCATATCGTTTAGGTAACGACATCAGCGATCCCCTAATTCTTGGGTGTTTATTTGCCCATATAAATCTTCCAAACAGGGACTGTGTCTGTGTTTCTGTAATATAATTGTGGCAATTACCTTCGTTATAGCGCCGCTCTGCACTTCTGTGACCCGCCGGAGCTCTCTTTCCCACAATTATATTACAGAAACACGCACATTGTACATTATATACTACTGTAATAGAGTGGATTATAGGATTTTACAAGCATTTTAAACTAGGGCTTATTTTCGGGGGAGGGCTTATATTGCAGCCTTCCTGGAAAATAACGCTAGGTCTTATTTTCAGGGAAACACTGTAGAATCAGAGCCAGATACACACAGGTTACATACGCCACGATCGTTAGAGCGAGAGCAATAATTCTAGTACTAGACCTCCTCTGTAACTCTAAACATGTAACGTGTAAAAAAAAAATTAAATGTCTCCTATGGAGATTTATAAGAATTGAAGTTAGGCACCATTCCACAAGTGTGCGCAATTTTAAAGCGGGACATGTTAGGTATCTATTTACTCAGCGTAACATCATCTTTCATAGTATCCCAAAAAATCAGGCTAACTTTAGAGTTTTTTTTTTTATTCATGAAACAGTCCCCCCCCCCCCAAAAAAAATACTGTGTAACATAAAAAGTTGCAACGACCACCATTTTATTCCCTATGGTGTCTGCTAAAACAATATATATAATGTTTGGGGGTTCTGAGTAATTTTCCAGCAAAAAAATTCTGATTTTTACATGTAGGAGAGAAGTGTCAGAATTGGCCTGGGTGGCAAGGGGTTAATTACCATAAGTAAGTAATATACAAATAATTATTATATATTATTTTTAAGGTAATTTACTATATTTTCAAAAACTGTACTCAGGCAGGTGGCTTAACGGACAAATTACTGAAGTTTGAAGTTATAACTTCCAACCTCTCCTTTTCCCTCTCACTTCCGTTTGTTTGTTACTTTTGTTTGCAATGTTAGTTGCAGAATTGAGCATTGCTCTATGCACACTATAAATCCCATAGTCCAGTGATGACGAACCTTGGCACCCCAGATGTTTTGGAACTACATTTCCCATGATGCACAACTACACTCCAGAGTGCATGAGCATCATGGGAAATGTAGTTCCAAAACATCTGGGGTGCCAAGGTTCACCATCACTGCTCTAGTCTATCTCAGGAGCAAGCAAGAGAGGGTGGCTACACTCTCACATGGAAAATGAACTTAGCCAAACTCTTAAGCCCCGTACACACGATCGGATATCCTATGGATTTTCGTCCGATGGATTTGTCCATCGGATATCCGATGAAACTGTTTTCCATCAGTCTTGCCCACACACCATCAGTCAAAAAACCGACCGTTCCAAACACTCCGATGAGCCGAGAAAAATTAAGTTTAATGCTTCTGAGCATGCGTCGACTTGATTCTGAGCATGCGTGGGTTTTAGATCCGATGGACTTGCCCATAGACGATCTGAGTTTTCGATCGGTTTTTTATCCATCGGAAAAATTTAAAACATGTTCTATTTTTTAAAACCGATGGAAAAAAGACCGATGGGTCCCATACACGATCGATTTGTCTGATGAAAAGAATCCATCAGACGAAAATCCATAGGATATCCGATCGTGTGTACAGGGCTTAAGGCCTGGTTCACACTTATGTAGTTTGCTTTTGATCCGTTTCTACAGTGCTTCTTGCAGTGCATTTTCTTTTCTGCACAAACACGTTTTTCCTGCGTTTTTTGATGCGTTTTGCATTTTTTATGCTTTTGTTTTTTTTGCCCAATTTGTTGTTGGGCAGATTGAAAAAATTAAAAATGCGGCAAAATCAATGTAAAATCTTGGCAAATAATGCACTATATGCTTTTCCGCAGCTTCTCCATTGAAGTCTATTAACCCAAAAATCCACCATTTTGCATTTAGCAAAGTCCACACTGATGCGGATACAGCTACAGGCATCATTCAGATATCGTCTTTTAGAGCCGGCGATTCCCTTTACTATAAAAATGATCATAGCGGCTGGTCAGCTGCATGATCGTTCTTACGGGCGGCGAGAGGGGACGTCCCCTCCTCCCGCCGCCTTCCAGTGCTTCTGCCGACTCACCCCTGCCATCGGTGAGTCAGAGAACGGATCCACCAGCCCTGGATGCTGACCATAGAGATTTCCGGTGGACCAGATGGTCGTTGGAGTCTCTATGATCGTTCGGAGGCCGGGCGCGATGTTATGACGTCACGCCTGGCCTTTGCATTCACATAAACGGCGCCACCAAGATCGTTTTTTTTTTTATTTCAGGCATCCCACCCTAGAGGTGAGATGTGGGGTCTTATTGACCCCAGATCTCGCTGTAAAAAGGACCTGTCATGCTTATTCCTATTACAAGGGATGTTTACATTCCTTGTAATAGGAATAAAAGTGTTAAAAATGTTTTTTTTTAAAAAAGTGTCAAAATAGAAAAATAAAAAAAGGAAAATTGATAATAATAATAAAATACAAATTTAAAGCGCCCTGTCCCGTGTGCTCGCACGCAGAAGCAAACACATATGTAAGTCCCGCCCACATATGAAAACCGTGTTCAATCTACACATGTGAGGTATCACCCCGAACGTTAGAGCGAGAGCAATAATTCTAGCCCTGGACCTCCTCTGTAACTCAAAACATGTAACCAGTAAAAAAAAAAATTAAGTGTCGCCTATGGGGATTTTTAAGTACCGAAATTTGGCGCAATTCCACGAGCGTGTGCAATTTTGAAGCGTGACATGTTAGGTATCTATTTACTCGGCGTAACATCATCCTTTCACATTATGCAAAGAAATTGGTCTAACTTTACTGGGTTTTTTTTTCGTTATTCTTTTAAGCATGAAACTGTTTTTTTTCCCCCAAAAAAACGCGTTTGAAAAACATTGCTGCGCAAATATCGTGCGGGATAAAAAGTTGCAACGACCGCCATTGTATTCTCTAGGGCCTCTGCTAAAAAACATATATAATGTTTGGTGGTTCTATGTAATTTTCAAGCAAAAAAATTATGATTTTTACATGTAGGAGAGAAATGTCAGAATTGGCCTAGGTGGGAAGTGGTTATAGTCCCATCCTTTTGCCTTTTTCTCTGTTTTTAGATTATTCTCATGTTTTCAATCTTATAAATTATGTGTTGATGTGACTCCTTGTGTGTCCTCCTGGTTATGTCCAATATGTGTCCCGGTTAGGAGCGAAGGTGTCCCCATCCCATGTGCTGGATTGGTTTTACCTTAGCGTAGATCCCAGAGGCAGCTCCAGTGTCTCTATCTCTGCACACACCTTCTCGTATATCTTCTCCCCATTACTCTCCTCTAAGAACATTTCTGACATAACGGGGTTGCTGGCTTCAGCCATGGCTCTGGATCATAAACTGCCTTACAGTGGAAGTTTACATTTTGTTTTTATCCAAAAATTACATGTAGTCAGCATACAAAGGCAGAAAAATATCTTGCCCTAACCTGACCTTAGAAATGCTGAATAAGAGTTTATTGGAACAAACAAAGGAAACAAGTCGGCAGATAGCTAAATATGAGTGAAACTCGGTACATGAACAGTGGTGATGCTCATTGTTGTCTAATATAACACGCCAGCTTAGCAGAGATTTAACTAAAAGCCACAGAAACCTGGTAAAAAAATGGAAAGAGAACACCTTCATATATAAATTGTCTTTAAACAAATAATTATAAATACATAGAGGTGCATTTAAAAAAAAAAACAAAAAAAAAACATATAGCTGTTCGAATGTTCTCCAGCTATATTTTCTGCAATTTGAATGCGTTAATGTGGAAAATATGGCATGATGGCCACTAGATAGTGCTGACTTATATAAGCAATAATTATGCCCATCGGCAACATCCACTGGCTACAATGCAGTATTTTCCACATTCTCACATACAAATTGTAGAGATTATATCCAGAGAACGTTCAGTTTTGCCCTATTCACACAGAACAAATTTACATGCAGTTACAATAGATAAACAGCTATTCCAATTAGTTTTTTTAAATAAATACACCTCTTTTATATATTAATATTAATTTAAATACATGTATTTATTTTATTTTTTTGTCCCTGGATAGCAGGAGCGGACTGGGCGGGGGCAGGGTGGCAATGCCCCCCGGCCACTCTGATGCCCGGTAAAAAGGCCGTAGGGACAAGACACAGTATACGACCGCCACAAAGTGCTACACTTGCAGAGCTTCAGCGTAAAGGGCATAGGTGTGCACAGCCTATTGCATTAGGGTGTGCACCCCTAAGCTCAAACACATATGCATGTATGTGCATGTGTATATATATATATATACTGACATTGTTGTCAATAAGGCAGTGGACGGTGTTAGTACTTTTAATTTTTATTATTAAATTTTTTTATTTATTTTTTACAATTTTTATTTTTTTATTTATTTATTTTTTAGGAGCCCCATTAGAGGGCTTTAGTGAAATATCAGGGGTCTAAACACTGGGAATCTGCACCACACGGGGTGATTAGGGTGTGCCCAGGCACACCTGGCACACCCTGTGTGCACGCCTATGGTAAAGGTTTTAATTAACACTGACCCCACTGCAGCACAAAGGGGTTATTTAACTGCCAGTGGCCACTAATGCACCAGTGACCAATGGCAATACATTAACCCCCTGCATGCTGCATATTACCAATAGCATTATAGATTAATTAACCTCTCTCACCCCCCAGCGTATCAATGTCCATCAGTGGAGTGTATCAGTGTCAATCAGTGCCTCCTACCGGTGCAGCCTCATCAGTGTGTTGGATCAGTGCCCATCAGTGCAGCATATCAGTGCTGCCTTTCAGTGCCCATCAATGCCAACTTATCAGTGCAGCATCATTAGTGCCTCTTCACCAGTGCCCATTAGTACAGCTTATCAGTGCCATCTCATCAGTGCAATCTCATCACTGCCCTTTAGCGCAGCCTCATCAGTGCCCATTATTGCCACCTACAGTGCCTTGCAAATGTATTCACCCCCCTTGGCATCTTTCGTGTTTTGTTGCCTCACAACCTGGAATTAACATGGATTGTTTGATATAGGTACCTGCCACCCTGTTGTCCATCCTCAACAGGACTTATTTCCCCTTCAGGAGAGGACTGAAGGCCAGGAGAGCTTGGAACGCTGCTTTAATTTCTAGGATGTTCAATACTACATCCTGTGTCTCGAAAGACCAACGGCCTTGGACTGCGAGTTGCTGGTAGTGTGCTCCCCAGCCCTCCCTGCTGGCGTCCGAAGTGATCACCTCCCTGGGGAGGGGTAACTATGCGCTTGTACCTCTTTAGGTTGTGCAATTGGGTCCACCACCAGAGTGATTGTTTGACTTCCTTTCGGATCGTGATTCGTTGAGACATCGATACACCGTTCCATTGTCTCAAAAATTATGTTTGGAGAGGCCTTGTGTTCCATTGGGCCCATTGGACCATCGGGATGGTTGCTGATAGCGACCCCAGGATGCTGAGACACTCTCTGGCTGGGAGTGTGGTGGATAAGAGTAACCTTTTTGGATTATAATGGATTTTTTTTTCTGAGGAAGCTTTATGGTGTTGAGTCGGGTATCCAGTTCTGCCCCCAGGAAGATCATTCTCTGAGTGGGCTGGAGATTGCTTTTCTTCCAGTTTATCAGTCATCCAAATTTTTGCAGGGTGGATGTTAGAGTATTTCGGTGGAGTAGAAGAGACTCCTGGTTGTCCGCGAGCAGTAGGATGTCGTCCAGATAATGGTGGACTCTCAACCCTTGCTCCCTTAGTAGGGCTATCAATGGCAGCAGGACCTTGGTGAATGTTCTGGGAGTGGTAGAAATCCCAAACAGAAGGCTTTGAAATTGAAAATGTTGATGGTTTACCGAGAAGCGGAGAAACTTCTGGAATGCAGTGTGAATGGGAACATGCAGGTAAGCGTCCTTTAAATCCATGGAGAGCATCCAGTCGCCGATATTTATGGCATAGAGGATTGATTGTAAGCTTTCCATCTTAAATGTCTCCACTAGGATTGAACGATTCAGATTTTTTAGATCTAGGACGGGGCGCAGATCCCCGGACTTTTTCTTCACCAAGAACAGAGGAGAGTAGAAACCTTTCCCCCTTTGTGGTGGTGGGACTTCCACTATGGCCTGCTTTTGGATTAGATCTTGGACATATTCTGTCAATACAAGCTTCTTTTCCCGAGATGTTGGAAGTCTGGTTGTGACGAACTGGTCTCTGGGAGGTCGATTCTTGAACCTCCATCTGTGTCCATCCTGGACAGTAGCCACTGTCCATGGGTCTTTTAATATCTCCGCCCAAACCTGCTTGAAGTACTTCAGTCTGGCTCCTACTACAGCTGGTTGGGCGGACGCATCTTCAAAAAGACTTCTGGTCCACCGTGGCAGGGGTCTTGGATTTTTGGAGTTTTAGGAAGGATGATTGTGGATTCTTCCAATTTTTCCTGTACTCCCTGCCTGGCTTGTAGGATTTTGCCTCCCTATATCTGTATGGGAGGTTTTGTCTGAAGGTAGGTGGCCTTTGTTGCCTAGGCCTTCTCTCTGAAGGAATGAGTCCTGACTTTCCGCCGGTGACCTTTGAAATGGCCGAGTTCAGCTTTTCTCCAAAGAGGTTTTTGCCGTCAAATGGGATCTTACACCAATTAGACTTTGAGGAGGGGTCTGCTGACCACGGTTTTAGCCAGAGTGCCCTGCTGGCCATCACTGAGCTTAGCATTGCTCTTGATGTTCATTTTATCATGTCAACAGAGGCCTCTGCGACAAAATCGCCTGCAAGGCTAAGTTCCTGGAGAGCTGCGATTACTTTCTCTTGTTCCACGCCTTCTGCTACCAATTTCTCTGCGTTGGAGGACCAGCTTGAGATAGCTCTTCCCACTGCTGCTAGCGTTATTGCTAGCCTGCAGGCACCGCCTGCAGATAGGCAGGCTCTCTTAAGAGATCCACATCGATCTTTCTGTCTAGTACATCTTTAAATGTAACCGCATCTTCTATTAGAAGTGTTACATGCCTGGCATGGTGCATCAGGGAAGAGTCTACCACTGGCGGTGTCACTAGCGGGTTGACACTAGGGATGAGCTCGGTGTTCGAGTCGAACATACGTTCGACTCGAACATCGGCTGTTCGATCGTTCGCCGAACAACGAACGATTTGGGCCGTTCGCGCCTAATTCGCGGCCCACAATGCACTACGCCATCGCAGTGTCATCCAGGCGCTGTGATTGGCCAAGCATGCACTGTGACCCCGCATGCTTGGCCAATCACAGCGCCGGCAGCGAGGAGAGCAATGATTGGCCACAGGCAGGATGCCTGTGGCCAATTATTGCTGAGGGTGTTTAGTACACGCCCCACACTATAAAAGGCCGCCAGCACGGCGGCCTAGTGTAGTGTGTTCCGGAGCAGGGAAAGAGAAGCATAGGCAGGGACAGTGACATTTTTTTTTCTTGCTTAACCTGGATTCCTTTAGTTTAGGGAAAGAGAAGGATAGGTAGGGAGAGTGTCAGTCTGTTTTACTGTGCTAATCCTTGTTTGTAGGGACAGGGAAGGACAGTGAGGGAAATTCTCATTGTGCTATACTGTGCTAAAGCATTCATCATCAACCATCTTTAAAAAAATATTTTTTATAGGGACAGAAAACTATAGGTAGGGAGAGTGTCAGTGTGTTTTACTGTGCTAATCCTTGTTTGTAGGGACAGGGAAGGACAGTGAGGGAAATTCTCATTGTGCTATACTGTGCTAAAGCATTCATCATCAACCATCTTTAAAAAAACATTTTTTATAGGGACAGAAAACTATAGGTAGGGAGAGTGTCAGTGTGTTTTACTGTGCTAATCCTTGTTTGTAGGGACAGGGAAGGACAGTGAGGGAAATTCTCATTGTGCTATACTGTGCTAAAGCATTCATCATCAACCATCTTTAAAAAAACATTTTTTATAGGGACAGAAAACTATAGGTAGGGAGAGTGTCAGTGTGTTTTACTGTGCTAATCCTTGTTTGTAGGGACAGGGAAGGACAGTGAGGGAAATTCTCATTGTGCTATACTGTGCTAAAGCATTCATCATCAACCATCTTTAAAAAAACATTTTTTATAGGGACAGAAAACTATAGGTAGGGAGAGTGTCAGTGTGTTTTACTGTGCTAATCCTTGTTTGTAGGGACAGGGAAGGACAGTGAGGGAAATTCTCATTGTGCTATACTGTGCTAAAGCATTCATCATCAACCATCTTTAAAAAAACATTTTTTATAGGGACAGAAAACTATAGGTAGGGAGAGTGTCAGTGTGTTTTACTGTGCTAATCCTTGTTTGTAGGGACAGGGAAGGACAGTGAGGGAAATTCTCATTGTGCTATACTGTGCTAAAGCATTCATCATCAACCATCTTTAAAAAAACATTTTTTATAGGGACAGAAAACTATAGGTAGGGAGAGTGTCAGTGTGTTTTACTGTGCTAATCCTTGTTTGTAGGGACAGGGAAGGACAGTGAGGGAAATTCTCATTGTGCTATACTGTGCTAAAGCATTCATCATCAACCATCTTTAAAAAAACATTTTTTATAGGGACAGAAAACTATAGGTAGGGAGAGTGTCAGTGTGTTTTACTGTGCTAATCCTTGTTTGTAGGGACAGGGAAGGACAGTGAGGGAAATTCTCATTGTGCTATACTGTGCTAAAGCATTCATCATCAACCATCTTTAAAAAAACATTTTTTATAGGGACAGAAAACTATAGGTAGGGAGAGTGTCAGTGTGTTTTACTGTGCTAATCCTTGTTTGTAGGGACAGGGAAGGACAGTGAGGGAAATTCTCATTGTGCTATACTGTGCTAAAGCATTCATCATCAACCATCTTTAAAAAAACATTTTTTATAGGGACAGAAAACTATAGGTAGGGAGAGTGTCAGTGTGTTTTACTGTGCTAATCCTTGTTTGTAGGGACAGGGAAGGACAGTGAGGGAAATTCTCATTGTGCTATACTGTGCTAAAGCATTCATCATCAACCATCTTTAAAAAAACATTTTTTATAGGGACAGAAAACTATAGGTAGGGAGAGTGTCAGTGTGTTTTACTGTGCTAATCCTTGTTTGTAGGGACAGGGAAGGACAGTGAGGGAAATTCTCATTGTGCTATACTGTGCTAAAGCATTCATCATCAACCATCTTTAAAAAAACATTTTTTATAGGGACAGAAAACTATAGGTAGGGAGAGTGTCAGTGTGTTTTACTGTGCTAATCCTTGTTTGTAGGGACAGGGAAGGACAGTGAGGGAAATTATCATTGTGCTATACTGTGCTAAAGCATTCCTCATCAACCATCTTTGAAATCCTTGTTTTTTGGACAGTCAGGGAAATTGTCATTGTGCTATTCTGTGCAAAAGCAATCATCCTCAACCATATTTAGAAATCCTTAAGTAAAGGGACAGAGAAGGACACCTGAAGGTAGCCCTTATTGCTTTTTTCCCATCTCCCTGCAGGCCATCCATTAGAATGTCTGGAAGGCAAACAAGGAGAGGCAGACAGTCAGGAGGCAATAAAAGAGGGCAAGCAGGCTCTGTGTCTGGGGGCAACAGTGCTGGTCGTGGACGCGGTGCATTGTCATCAGCACATGGCCATGGGACACGGTTGTCCTTCTTTTCGGCAGCTGGACATGTTGAGCCACATCATGCCGAAGACTTGGTAGAGTGGATGACCAAGCCCTCCTCCTCCTCCTCATCCTCTCTCACCCAGGCTCAGGGTACTGGCAAAGCAGCTGCCAAAGCGTCCTCTTCCCTGGTATCAATGTCAGACTCATCATCAGTAGGGATGAGCTTCGTGTTCGAGTCGAACATACGTTCGACTCGAACATCGGCTGTTCGATCGTTCGACGAAGATCGAACGATTTGGGCCGTTCGCGCCAAATTCGAGTGACGCGAACGGCCCACAATGCACTACGCCATCGCAGTGTCATCCAGGCGCTGTGATTGGCCAAGCATGCACTGTGACCCCGCATGCTTGGCCAATCACAGCGCCGGCAGCGAGGAGAGCAATGATTGGCCACAGGCAGGATGCCTGTGGCCAATTATTGCTGAGGGGGTTTAGTACACGCCCCACACTATAAAAGGCCGCCAGCACGGCGGCCTAGTGTAGTGTGTTCCGGAGCAGGGATAGAGCAGCATAGGCAGGGACAGTGACTTTTATTTCTTTCTTGCTTAACCTGGATTCCTTTAGTTTAGGGAAAGAGAAGGATAGGTAGGGAGAGTGTCAGTGTGTTTTGTGCTTGTGCTATATTGTGCTTAAAAAAAACATTTTTTCTAGGGACAGAAAACTGTAGGTAGGGAGAGTGTGTCAGTTTCTTTCACTGTCAAAGTCCTTGTTTCCAGGGACCTGGAAGGACAGTGAGTGAATTCTCCTTGTGCTATATTGTGCTTAAAAAAAACATTTTTTCTAGGGACAGAAAACTGTAGGTAGGGAGAGTGTGTCAGTTTCTTTCACTGTCAAAGTCCTTGTTTCCAGGGACCTGGAAGGACAGTGAGGTAATTCTCCTTGTGCTAAATTGTGCTTAAAAAAAACATTTTTTCTAGGGACAGAAAACTGTAGGTAGGGAGAGTGTGTCAGTTTCTTTCACTGTCAAAGTCCTTGTTTCCAGGGACCTGGAAGGACAGTGAGGTAATTCTCCTTGTGCTAAATTGTGCTTAAAAAAAACATTTTTTCTAGGGACAGAAAACTGTAGGTAGTGTGACAGCAGGAAGGTAAAGTCACCTGGTTGCATCCAGGGGGGTAGATATATTTCTCCCAGATTCAGGCTTTATGCCGACTTATACAACTAGGGAGTTGATGAAGCCCAGCTGAGGCTAGTGGGCTCATGGATGACTCATACCTCTAGAGAGAGGGCTGGGCGTCGTGCAGGCAGGGAGTTGATGAGACCAGCTGAAGCTTGTCAGCTCATTTAAGGCCTTTATAAAAACTCCCAGCTTCATTAGATGTTAGCTCATGCCTGGACCCAGACCTGTGTGGACTGTCTAGGGAGAGTGAACCCCTGTGCGGTGAGGCAAAGCCTGTGTGGCTATTTGTTTGGACTTTTACTAAACCAGGGACTTAGGGACTAGGACAGCACCAGGCTGATCCCAGTTGTTAGTTTAGGAAACCTGCATGTTTAGTCAGAGGTCAAACTGACCAGGATTTATTTTGTTTATGTTTCTTTTTGGCTTTGCTGTGTTTTTGTCACTGTACATAGAGAAATAAACCGCACCTTTTGATTTTGAAAACCACAACCTCCGTCTGCTGGCCCTGTTTTTGTGTGGGGAGCCCAACCAGGGGGTCACACACACCCGTTACCGAGTTAACCCCCTCACAGTTGGTGGAGAACCAGTGGCAGTTTTTTTTAAGCCAGCATGGAGGAGATACTGAAACAGCTGGCTCTAGCAAATGCCAATCAACAGCAGACAAATGCAGGTTTGCAAAGGAGCCTTGCAGCCCAGCAGCAAGCTCATCAACAAGCCCAGCAGCAATCTGAGGCCCGCTTCATAGACCTGTTACAGAAGCAAGAGCAGAGACTACAACAAATGGAAGCAGTAATGCAGCAACGTCCGCAGACCAGTGAGGAACGCCGTCCCACTAATACCGCGTCCTTTGGGGTGAGTCGTTTATTGACAAAAATGACTGGAGAGGATGATCCAGAGGTATTTTTGACCACATTTGAAAGGACTGCTGAAAGAGAAAAGTGGCCTGAGGAGCAGTGGGCTGGACTGGTGGCTCCTCTGTTAACTGGTGAATCGCAGAAGGCTTACTATGACCTAGAGCCTGACCAAGCAAAAGACTATGTGATGCTAAAAGCTGAAATATTGGCAAGGCTGGGTGTCACCCTGGCTGTCCGGGCTCAGCGTGTGCATAACTGGACTTTCCAGCTTGGAAAACCCCCCAGGTCTCAAATGTATGATCTCATTCACCTGAGCAGGAAGTGGCTACAGCCAGAGACTTTGTCCGCACCGGAGATTGTGGAACGTGTTGTGATGGATCGTTTCTTGAGAGCTCTTCCTACCGCCATTCAAAAGTGGGTAAGCCATGGAGACCCAGAAACGGCCGGTAAACTTGTGGATCGTGTAGAGAGATACTTGGCTACAGAGAACCTGACGGCCTCTTCCAGAGACTCTCGGACTTTCCACCCTAAGACCAGACCATCCCCAGGGGCGGATAAGAGGATTCCAAGGGGTAAGGGTGGAGAGAGTGAGAGGGTGGGAGCTCTACCCAAAGTTTGGCGAGAACAGCCTGGGAAGTCAGGGGCTCAAGAGGCAGCCAAATGGATTGTTTGCTACCGCTGCCGGCAAGCGGGACATATTGCAGCAAATTGCCCGGTTGTGGAGGAACCCATGCAATGTGACTTTCTGATGGACAGACGTCAGTCGCTGTGTGCGACAGTCGCATGCACTGCCATTCGGGGAACTGAGAAACATTTATGCAAAATGTGTATTAATGGTAGAAATGTTGTGGTATTACTGGATTCAGGTAGCCTTGTGACCCTGATAAAGGCTGAATTAGTTAAAACAGAGGTCTCTGGGAATAGCAAGGTAGCTGTTATTTGTGTGCATGGGGACACCCGAGAGTATCCAGTGACTACAGTGTGTTTCGAGACCCCCAAAGGTACCCTCTCTCATCCAGTGGGGTTAGTATCTCAATTACCGCATGATGCCATTGTGGGAAGGGATTTTCCGAAGTTCTGGGAACTGTGGGATGATCCTGAGCCCCCCACTGGTGCCCCTATGTACCAGGAATGTGATAGCCAGAACTCCTCTGAGAGTGGTGAGGACTCTCCAGAATTTCCCTTGTCAGTATTGGCAGGGGAGACTCAAGAAACTGGAGAGGAGCCCACCTCCTCAGACGAAAACCTACCGTCTGTGGAGTTTTCTGATCTGGAGGTTCACAGGGAAAATTTTGCCACAGAACAGTTAAAAGACCCCGCCCTAATAAAGGCACGGGAAAACGTAGTGGAAATAGATGGCGAGTTAGTGAACCCAGATAATACCTGCACTTACCCATACTTCAGCGTAGAGAAGGACCTACTGTATCGGGTGGCAAAAAGGGCAGAAGAAACCGTTGAGCAGCTTGTGGTGCCCAAACCTTACAGGAAGTTGGTGTTGGAGTTGGCCCATGGGCACATTCTTGGAGGTCATCTGGGGACAGAGAAAACCCGAGAGAGGGTATTACAGAGATTCTATTGGCCTGGGGTGATGAAGGACATAGAAAATTATTGTTCCTCCTGCCCTGTGTGTCAGAGGTCGGCCCCGATGCCACATTTCCGTAGCCCGCTGGTCCCTCTACCCATCATTGAGGTCCCGTTTGAGAGAATCGCAATGGATTTGGTAGGTCCTATAATCAAGTCCGCTAGGGGGCACCAGTACATATTGGTTATAATGGACTATGCCACCCGTTATCCAGAAGCGATCCCTCTCAGAAATACCTCGGCCAAAACCATAGCCAAAGAGCTATCTCTTGTTTTTAGCCGGGTGGGTATTTGTAAAGAACTGCTTACGGACCAAGGTACACCCTTTATGTCCCGGGTTATGAAAGAGCTGTGTAAATTGTTCAAAGTGACGCAATTGCGTACATCTGTGTATCACCCCCAAACCGATGGGCTGGTTGAAAGATTCAACAAAACCCTAAAACAAATGTTGAAGAAAGTGGTGGATAGAGATGGAAAGGATTGGGACTGTCTACTTCCTTATTTGATGTTTGCTATTAGGGAGGTGCCCCAATCCTCTACGGGATTCTCCCCCTTTGAGTTACTGTATGGGAGACACCCAAGAGGGCTGTTGGATATTGCCAAGGAAACTTGGGAAAGTGAGAGTTCTCCCCACAGGAGTGTGATTGAGCATGTCGCCCTGATGCAAGATCGAATTGCACAGGTAATGCCCATCGTGAAGGAACATTTGGCCCAAGCGCAGTTGGCACAGCAGAGAGTGTACAACCGTGGAGCAAAGACCCGTACCTTTTCCCCGGGGGATAGGATATTGGTACTTGTCCCTACGGTTGAAAGTAAATTCCTTGCCAAATGGCAAGGCCCCTACGAGATAATGGAAAAAGTGAGCGAAGTGAATTACAAGGTCAGACAACCAGGAAGGCGAAAGCCCGAACAGATATATCACGTTAATCTGTTGAAAGCCTGGAGGGATAGAGAGTCCCTAGTCGCAGAAACTTGGTCACCAGCTCAAACTGGTTGCATGATTCCGGAGGTTGGAATAGCAGCCACCTTGTCACAACCCCAACAACAGGAGGTTAAGGAGTTTGTGCTTCGCAACAAGGAGGTGTTCTCTGAGCTGCCGGGACAAACATCTGGGGTAGAGCATGATATTATTACCCCGCCCGGTGAAAGGGTGAAGTTAAAACCCTATCGGATCCCAGAGGCCCGACGGGAGGCAATACGGGAGGAAGTACAGAAAATGCTGAACTTAGGGGTGATAGAGGAGTCCCAAAGTGATTGGTCTAGTCCCATTGTGTTGGTGCCTAAACCGGATGGGAGCTGGCGATTTTGTAACGATTTTCGTCAGTTGAACAAAGTTACAAAATTTGACACCTACCCCATGCCACGTATAGATGAGTTGATCGACCGGCTGGGAACAGCCCGATACATGACGACTCTTGACCTCACAAAAGGGTATTGGCAAATTCCCCTGGCCAAGTCGGCCAAAGAGAAAACCGCATTTGTAACCCCAGACGGGGCGTTCCAATATAAGAGAATGCCGTTCGGGTTACAGAATGCGCCGGCCACATTCCAGCGGAAAATGGACCAGATACTGAGGCCCCATCGGAAGTATGCTGCGGCTTACCTGGATGACGTAATTGTCCATAGCACAGATTGGGCCTCACATCTGCCAAAAGTGCAAGCAGTCCTAGACTCTATCCGGGAAGCGGGGTTTACGGCTAACCCCAAGAAGTGTACCATTGGGCAGGAGGAGGCCAAATATCTTGGGTACACCATTGGCAGGGGAGTGATAAAACCCCAACTCAACAAAGTCGAGGCCATCCAGAGTTGGCCACGTCCCAACAGCAAGAAGCAGGTACGGGCCTTTCTGGGAATCGCGGGTTATTATCGGCGCTTCATTCCCCACTTTGCTTCTAAGGCTGTGCCCCTAACCAACCTGACGAAAGGGAAAGGGTCGGTCATGATTAAATGGACCCCCGAGGCTGAGGCAGCATTCCAATTCTTGAAACAAGCCTTATGTAGCCAGCCAGTGTTGTACTCACCCGACTTCTCTAAAGACTTTGTCGTACAAAGTGATGCGTCAGATGTGGGGTTAGGAGCAGTATTGTCCCAGGTCTGGAACGGGGAAGAGCACCCAGTCATTTACCTCAGCAGGAAGTTGAAGTCCCATGAGGTAAATTACGCCACGGTTGAAAAGGAGTGTTTAGCGGTGAAGTGGGCTCTAGATTCCCTTCGGTACTATCTGCTAGGTAGGCACTTTGACATGGTTACGGATCACGCTCCGTTAAAGTGGATGGCTCAAAACAAGGAGACAAATAGAAGAGTGAATAGGTGGTTCCTGGCCCTACAGGAATTCAACTTCACAGTAAAGCATCGCCCTGGCGTTCAAATGGGGAATGTGGATGCTTTGTCTCGAGTACATGAATGCCTGATTGCTGGTGTTCCAACCCCAAGGTTAAAACAAGAGGGGGGGGGTATGTGACAGCAGGAAGGTAAAGTCACCTGGTTGCATCCAGGGGGGTAGATATATTTCTCCCAGATTCAGGCTTTATGCCGACTTATACAACTAGGGAGTTGATGAAGCCCAGCTGAGGCTAGTGGGCTCATGGATGACTCATACCTCTAGAGAGAGGGCTGGGCGTCGTGCAGGCAGGGAGTTGATGAGACCAGCTGAAGCTTGTCAGCTCATTTAAGGCCTTTATAAAAACTCCCAGCTTCATTAGATGTTAGCTCATGCCTGGACCCAGACCTGTGTGGACTGTCTAGGGAGAGTGAACCCCTGTGCGGTGAGGCAAAGCCTGTGTGGCTATTTGTTTGGACTTTTACTAAACCAGGGACTTAGGGACTAGGACAGCACCAGGCTGATCCCAGTTGTTAGTTTAGGAAACCTGCATGTTTAGTCAGAGGTCAAACTGACCAGGATTTATTTTGTTTATGTTTCTTTTTGGCTTTGCTGTGTTTTTGTCACTGTACATAGAGAAATAAACCGCACCTTTTGATTTTGAAAACCACAACCTCCGTCTGCTGGCCCTGTTTTTGTGTGGGGAGCCCAACCAGGGGGTCACACACACCCGTTACCGAGTTAACCCCCTCACAGTAGGGAGAGTGTGTCAGTTTCTTTCACTGTCAAAGTCCTTGTTTCCAGGGACCTGGAAGGACAGTGAGGTAATTCTCCTTGTGCTAAATTGTGCTTAAAAAAAAACATTTTTTCTAGGGACAGAAAACTGTAGGTAGGGAGAGTGTGTCAGTTTCTTTCACTGTCAAAGTCCTTGTTTCCAGGGACCTGGAAGGACAGTGAGGTAATTCTCCTTGTGCTAAATTGTGCTTAAAAAAAACATTTTTTCTAGGGACAGAAAACTGTAGGTAGGGAGAGTGTGTCAGTTTCTTTCACTGTCAAAGTCCTTGTTTCCAGGGACCTGGAAGGACAGTGAGGTAATTCTCCTTGTGCTAAATTGTGCTTAAAAAAAAACATTTTTTCTAGGGACAGAAAACTGTAGGTAGGGAGAGTGTGTCAGTTTCTTTCACTGTCAAAGTCCTTGTTTCCAGGGACCTGGAAGGACAGTGAGGTAATTCTCCTTGTGCTAAATTGTGCTTAAAAAAAACATTTTTTCTAGGGACAGAAAACTGTAGGTAGGGAGAGTGTGTCAGTTTCTTTCACTGTCAAAGTCCTTGTTTCCAGGGACCTGGAAGGACAGTGAGGTAATTCTCCTTGTGCTAAATTGTGCTTAAAAAAAACATTTTTTCTAGGGACAGAAAACTGTAGGTAGGGAGAGTGTGTCAGTTTCTTTCACTGTCAAAGTCCTTGTTTCCAGGGACCTGGAAGGACAGTGAGGTAATTCTCCTTGTGCTAAATTGTGCTTAAAAAAAAAAATTTTCTAGGGACAGAAAACTGTAGGTAGGGAGAGTGTGTCAGTTTCTTTCACTGCCAAAGTCCTTGTTTCCAGGGACCTGGAAGGACAGTGAGGTAATTCTCCTTGTGCTAAATTGTGCTTAAAAAAAACATTTTTTCTAGGGACAGAAAACTGTAGGTAGGGAGAGTGTGTCAGTTTCTTTCACTGTCAAAGTCCTTGTTTCCAGGGACCTGGAAGGACAGTGAGTGAATTCTCCTTGTGCTATATTGTGCTTCAAAAAAACATTTTTTCTAGGGACAGAAAACTGTAGGTAGGGAGAGTGTGTCAGTTTCTTTCACTGTCAAAGTCCTTGTTTCCAGGGACCTGGAAGGACAGTGAGGTAATTCTCCTTGTGCTAAATTGTGCTTAAAAAAAAAACATTTTTTCTAGGGACAGAAAACTGTAGGTAGGGAGAGTGTGTCAGTTTCTTTCACTGTCAAAGTCCTTGTTTCCAGGGACCTGGAAGGACAGTGAGGTAATTCTCCTTGTGCTAAATTGTGCTTAAAAAAAACATTTTTTCTAGGGACAGAAAACTGTAGGTAGGGAGAGTGTGTCAGTTTCTTTCACTGTCAAAGTCCTTGTTTCCAGGGACCTGGAAGGACAGTGAGGTAATTCTCCTTGTGCTAAATTGTGCTTAAAAAAAACATTTTTTCTAGGGACAGAAAACTGTAGGTAGGGAGAGTGTGTCAGTTTCTTTCACTGTCAAAGTCCTTGTTTCCAGGGACCTGGAAGGACAGTGAGGTAATTCTCCTTGTGCTAAATTGTGCTTAAAAAAAACATTTTTTCTAGGGACAGAAAACTGTAGGTAGGGAGAGTGTGTCAGTTTCTTTCACTGTCAAAGTCCTTGTTTCCAGGGACCTGGAAGGACAGTGAGGTAATTCTCCTTGTGCTAAATTGTGCTTAAAAAAACATTTTTTCTAGGGACAGAAAACTGTAGGTAGGGAGAGTGTGTCAGTTTCTTTCACTGTCAAAGTCCTTGTTTCCAGGGACCTGGAAGGACAGTGAGGTAATTCTCCTTGTGCTAAATTGTGCTTAAAAAAAACATTTTTTCTAGGGACAGAAAACTGTAGGTAGGGAGAGTGTGTCAGTTTCTTTCACTGTCAAAGTCCTTGTTTCCAGGGACCTGGAAGGACAGTGAGGTAATTCTCCTTGTGCTAAATTGTGCTTAAAAAAAAACATTTTTTCTAGGGACAGAAAACTGTAGGTAGGGAGAGTGTGTCAGTTTCTTTCACTGTCAAAGTCCTTGTTTCAAGGGACCTGGAAGGACAGTGAGGTAATTCTCCTTGTGCTAAATTGTGCTTAAAAAAACATTTTTTCTAGGGACAGAAAACTGTAGGTAGGGAGAGTGTGTCAGTTTCTTTCACTGTCAAAGTCCTTGTTTCCAGGGACCTGGAAGGACAGTGAGGTAATTCTCCTTGTGCTAAATTGTGCTTAAAAAAACATTTTTTCTAGGGACAGAAAACTGTAGGTAGGGAGAGTATCAGTTTCTTTCACTGTCAAAGTCCTTGTTTCCAGGGACCTGGAAGGACAGTGAGGTAATTCTCCTTGTGCTAAATTGTGCTTAAAAAAAACATTTTTTCTAGGGACAGAAAACTGTAGGTAGGGAGAGTGTGTCAGTTTCTTTCACTGTCAAAGTCCTTGTTTCCAGGGACCTGGAAGGACAGTGAGGTAATTCTCCTTGTGCTAAATTGTGCTTAAAAAAAAACATTTTTTCTAGGGACAGAAAACTGTAGGTAGGGAGAGTGTGTCAGTTTCTTTCACTGTCAAAGTCCTTGTTTCCAGGGACCTGGAAGGACAGTGAGGTAATTCTCCTTGTGCTAAATTGTGCTTAAAAAAACATTTTTTCTAGGGACAGAAAACTGTAGGTAGGGAGAGTGTGTCAGTTTCTTTCACTGTCAAAGTCCTTGTTTCCAGGGACCTGGAAGGACAGTGAGGTAATTCTCCTTGTGCTAAATTGTGCTTAAAAAAAACATTTTTTCTAGGGACAGAAAACTGTAGGTAGGGAGAGTGTGTCAGTTTCTTTCACTGTCAAAGTCCTTGTTTCCAGGGACCTGGAAGGACAGTGAGGTAATTCTCCTTGTGCTAAATTGTGCTTAAAAAAAAACATTTTTTCTAGGGACAGAAAACTGTAGGTAGGGAGAGTGTGTCAGTTTCTTTCACTGTCAAAGTCCTTGTTTCCAGGGACCTGGAAGGACAGTGAGGTAATTCTCCTTGTGCTAAATTGTGCTTAAAAAAAACATTTTTTCTAGGGACAGAAAACTGTAGGTAGGGAGAGTGTGTCAGTTTCTTTCACTGTCAAAGTCCTTGTTTCCAGGGACCTGGAAGGACAGTGAGGTAATTCTCCTTGTGCTAAATTGTGCTTAAAAAAACATTTTTTCTAGGGACAGAAAACTGTAGGTAGGGAGAGTGTGTCAGTTTCTTTCACTGTCAAAGTCCTTGTTTCCAGGGACCTGGAAGGACAGTGAGGTAATTCTCCTTGTGCTAAATTGTGCTTAAAAAAAAATTTTTTCTAGGGACAGAAAACTGTAGGTAGGGAGAGTGTGTCAGTTTCTTTCACTGTCAAAGTCCTTGTTTCCAGGGACCTGGAAGGACAGTGAGGTAATTCTCCTTGTGCTAAATTGTGCTTAAAAAAAAACATTTTTTCTAGGGACAGAAAACTGTAGGTAGGGAGAGTGTGTCAGTTTCTTTCACTGTCAAAGTCCTTGTTTCAAGGGACCTGGAAGGACAGTGAGGTAATTCTCCTTGTGCTAAATTGTGCTTAAAAAAACATTTTTTCTAGGGACAGAAAACTGTAGGTAGGGAGAGTGTGTCAGTTTCTTTCACTGTCAAAGTCCTTGTTTCCAGGGACCTGGAAGGACAGTGAGGTAATTCTCCTTGTGCTAAATTGTGCTTAAAAAAACATTTTTTCTAGGGACAGAAAACTGTAGGTAGGGAGAGTGTGTCAGTTTCTTTCACTGTCAAAGTCCTTGTTTCCAGGGACCTGGAAGGAC
This sequence comes from Rana muscosa, assembly GCA_029206835.1. Taxonomy (NCBI): domain Eukaryota; kingdom Metazoa; phylum Chordata; class Amphibia; order Anura; family Ranidae; genus Rana; species Rana muscosa. The sequence goes on along the minus strand of CM055123.1, from coordinate 214,677,381 downwards.
AGTGAGGTAATTCTCCTTGTGCTAAATTGTGCTTAAAAAAAACATTTTTTCTAGGGACAGAAAACTGTAGGTAGGGAGAGTGTGTCAGTTTCTTTCACTGTCAAAGTCCTTGTTTCCAGGGACCTGGAAGGACAGTGAGGTAATTCTCCTTGTGCTAAATTGTGCTTAAAAAAAAACATTTTTTCTAGGGACAGAAAACTGTAGGTAGGGAGAGTGTGTCAGTTTCTTTCACTGTCAAAGTCCTTGTTTCAAGGGACCTGGAAGGACAGTGAGGTAATTCTCCTTGTGCTAAATTGTGCTTAAAAAAACATTTTTTCTAGGGACAGAAAACTGTAGGTAGGGAGAGTGTGTCAGTTTCTTTCACTGTCAAAGTCCTTGTTTCCAGGGACCTGGAAGGACAGTGAGGTAATTCTCCTTGTGCTAAATTGTGCTTAAAAAAACATTTTTTCTAGGGACAGAAAACTGTAGGTAGGGAGAGTATCAGTTTCTTTCACTGTCAAAGTCCTTGTTTCCAGGGACCTGGAAGGACAGTGAGGTAATTCTCCTTGTGCTAAATTGTGCTTAAAAAAAACATTTTTTCTAGGGACAGAAAACTGTAGGTAGGGAGAGTGTGTCAGTTTCTTTCACTGTCAAAGTCCTTGTTTCCAGGGACCTGGAAGGACAGTGAGGTAATTCTCCTTGTGCTAAATTGTGCTTAAAAAAAAACATTTTTTCTAGGGACAGAAAACTGTAGGTAGGGAGAGTGTGTCAGTTTCTTTCACTGTCAAAGTCCTTGTTTCCAGGGACCTGGAAGGACAGTGAGGTAATTCTCCTTGTGCTAAATTGTGCTTAAAAAAACATTTTTTCTAGGGACAGAAAACTGTAGGTAGGGAGAGTGTGTCAGTTTCTTTCACTGTCAAAGTCCTTGTTTCCAGGGACCTGGAAGGACAGTGAGGTAATTCTCCTTGTGCTAAATTGTGCTTAAAAAAAACATTTTTTCTAGGGACAGAAAACTGTAGGTAGGGAGAGTGTGTCAGTTTCTTTCACTGTCAAAGTCCTTGTTTCCAGGGACCTGGAAGGACAGTGAGGTAATTCTCCTTGTGCTAAATTGTGCTTAAAAAAAAACATTTTTTCTAGGGACAGAAAACTGTAGGTAGGGAGAGTGTGTCAGTTTCTTTCACTGTCAAAGTCCTTGTTTCCAGGGACCTGGAAGGACAGTGAGGTAATTCTCCTTGTGCTAAATTGTGCTTAAAAAAAACATTTTTTCTAGGGACAGAAAACTGTAGGTAGGGAGAGTGTGTCAGTTTCTTTCACTGTCAAAGTTCTTGTTTCCAGGGACCTGGAAGGACAGTGAGGTAATTCTCCTTGTGCTAAATTGTGCTTAAAAAAACATTTTTTCTAGGGACAGAAAACTGTAGGTAGGGAGAGTGTGTCAGTTTCTTTCACTGTCAAAGTCCTTGTTTCCAGGGACCTGGAAGGACAGTGAGGTAATTCTCCTTGTGCTAAATTGTGCTTAAAAAAAACATTTTTTCTAGGGACAGAAAACTGTAGGTAGGGAGAGTGTGTCAGTTTCTTTCACTGTCAAAGTCCTTGTTTCCAGGGACCTGGAAGGACAGTGAGGTAATTCTCCTTGTGCTAAATTGTGCTTAAAAAAAACATTTTTTCTAGGGACAGAAAACTGTAGGTAGGGAGAGTGTGTCAGTTTCTTTCACTGTCAAAGTCCTTGTTTCCAGGGACCTGGAAGGACAGTGAGGTAATTCTCCTTGTGCTAAATTGTGCTTAAAAAAACATTTTTTCTAGGGACAGAAAACTGTAGGTAGGGAGAGTGTGTCAGTTTCTTTCACTGTCAAAGTCCTTGTTTCCAGGGACCTGGAAGGACAGTGAGGTAATTCTCCTTGTGCTAAATTGTGCTTAAAAAAAACATTTTTTCTAGGGACAGAAAACTGTAGGTAGGGAGAGTGTGTCAGTTTCTTTCACTGTCAAAGTCCTTGTTTCAAGGGACAGAGAAGGACACCTGAAGGTAGCCCTTATTGCTTTTTTCCCATCTCCCTGCAGGCCATCTATTAGAATGTCTGGAAGGCAAACAAGGAGAGGCAGACAGTCAGGAGCCAATAAAAGAGGGCAAGCAGGCTCTGTGTCTGGGGGCAACAGTGCTGGTCGTGGACGCGGTGCATTGTCATCAGCACATGGCCATGGGACACGCTTGTCCTTCTTTTCGGCAGCTGGACATGTTGAGCCACATCATGCCGAAGACTTGGTAGAGTGGATGACCAAGCCCTCCTCCTCCTCCTCATCCTCTCTCACCCAGGCTCAGGGTACTGGAAAAGCAGCTGCCAAAGCGTCCTCTTCCCTGGTATCAATGTCAGACTCATCATCAGTCACTCCTTCCCTAGACCCACCATGTCCTCCTCCTGAGGAGTCCCCCGAACTGTTTCAGCACAGTGTTGGGTACATGCTCCAGGAGGATGCCCAGCGTTTCGAAGGGTCTGATGATGAAACCCAGCTAGAGGAAGGCAGTAGCGTGAGAGCAGACAGAGGGGATGCTCAAGAAGGACACCAATCTGGCAGTCATGTTCCAGCAGCTGCAGCATACTGCCAGATTGCCTCCAGTGATGAGGAGGGAGGTGATGATGAGGTCACTGACTCCACGTGGGTGCCTAATAGGAGAGAGGAGGAGGAGGAGGATGAGGAGGAGGCACATCTCCAACGAGGCATGATGCCCTTTGATGGCCAGCGTAAGGGCAGTACACCGACGGAATCACACCGCAGAGCTCCGCCTGTGCAGGGCGCTGCCTCTGCCCGTCATTCAAAAAGTTCTTTGGTGTGGGCCTTTTTTGAGGCTAGTGCATCAGATCGCACAGCTGCTGTTTGCAACATATGTCTCAAGCGTATATCGCGTGGCCAAAACATCAGCCGCTTGGGTACCACATGCCTGACCAGACATATGTTGACCTGCCATGCAGCTCGTTGGCAAGCCTACCTCAAAGACCCACACCAAAGAACAAAGCGGACCTCTCCTTGCACCGCATCAGCTGGGATCTCCAACCCCACTATAACTTCAGTCCTCTCTGAAACATGCACTGAGAGGAATGAAGGTGTAGAATTAGGTGTGTCACAGCCAAGTACTTGCGGCCACTCTGCTAGCAGTACACCAACGTCCGATTCTAGCAGGCAAATTTCCCTGCCCCAGCTGCTGGACCGTCGAAAGAAGTTCACTCCCAGCCATCCACATGCCCAGCGGTTGAATGCTAGCTTGGCTAAATTGCTAGCGCTTCAACTGCTGCCTTTTCAGTTGGTAGACTCGGCCCCCTTCCGTGAGTTTGTGCAATGTGCGGTTCCTCAGTGGCAGGTTCCCAAACGCCACTTTTTCTCACGGAAGGCTATTCCGGCTCTCTACCGGCATGTGGAAGGCAATGTCTTGGCCTCGCTGGACAGGGCGGTCAGCGGTAAGGTGCATATTACCGCTGACTCATGGTCCAGCAGGCATGGACAGGGACGTTACCTTTCTTTCACGGCCCATTGGGTCACTCTTTTGGCAGCTGGGAAGGATGCAGGACAAGGTGCAGTAGTGTTGGAGGTTGTTCCACCGCCACGCCTCCAAAATGCTACTACTGGTTGTGACACACCTCTCTCCTCCACCCCCTCCTCTTCTTCTTCATCCATGGCCTCTTCCTGTGGTTTGTCCTATGAACCAGCGGTGCTCCGTAGCCGTTCACGGGGCTACGCAAGTACGCAGGCAAAAAGATGCCATGCCGTGCTTGCGCTGGTGTGTTTGGGGGACAGAAGCCACACTGGGGCAGAGGTCCTGTCTGCTCTGCAGGGCCAGGCCGAGAGGTGGTTGACGCCACGCCAGCTTAAGCCAGGAATGGTGGTTTGCGACAATGGCACCAACCTCCTCTCCGCCCTCCGACAGGGACAACTGACCCATGTGCCCTGTGTGGCTCACGTCCTTAACCTGGTGGTGCAGCGGTTCTTGGGCAGGTACCCGGGCTTACAGGATGTCCTGAGGCAGGCCAGGAAAGTCTGTGTGCATTTCCGCAGATCTTATAATGCCAGTGCTCGCCTGGCTGAGCTGCAAAAGGAGTTGAACCTGCCCAAGAACCGCCTTATATGTGACATGCCCACCAGGTGGAACTCAACGTTGGCCATGCTGCAGCGGCTGCACACGCAGCAGAGGGCCATCAATGAGTACCTGTGCGACTACGGCACCAGGACAGGGTCAGGGGAGCTTGGTTTTTTTTCTCCACGCCAGTGGGGCATGATCAGGGATGCATGCACTGTCCTGGCACCATTTGAGGAGGCCACGAGGATGGTGAGCAGTGACAGTGCATGCATCAGTGACACTGTACCTCTTGTCCACCTGTTGGAGCACACGCTGCGTGGAATAATGGACAGGGCACTTGAGGCAGAACAGAGGCAGGAAGAGGAGGACTTCCTTGCCTCTCAAGGCCCCCTTTACCCAGACAGTGTTCCTTCTGTCCCACCCATCGCACAGGAAGAGGAGGAGGAGGAGGAGAAGGAGGAGGAGGAGGATTGTGTCAGCATGGAGGTGGAGGCTGGCACTCAGCATCATCAGCAGCAGTCTTTTAGGGATGATTTACAGTCCCAAGAAACCAGTGGACTTGTACGTGGCTGGGAGGAGGTGGCTGCGGATCATGTCGTCCTTAGTGACCCAGAGGACTCCGGAGCGAATGCCTCAGCAAACCTACGCTGCATGGCCTCCCTGATCCTGCAAAGTCTGCGGAAGGATCCTCGTATTCTTCGGATCAAGGAGAGGGACCATTACTGGCTGGCCACTCTCCTTGATCCACGGTACAAGGGTAAGGTTGCGGACCTTATGTTACCGTCGCAGAGGGAGCAGAGGATGAGACAACTCCGGGAGGCCTTGCAGAAAGGTCTGTGCAACGCGTTCCCAGAGACTGGGAGGTTACAAACTCCTGGTCCTGGACAACGAGTTGCTGAGGCTTCGGCCAGTCAAAGAAGGAGCGGTGGGGAAGGTGGCCGTCTGACCGATGCGTTCAGACAATTCTTTAGTCCGCAGCCCCAAAGTATGATCGGTTCCAGCAACCATCGCCAGCGTCTGATAAACATGGTGCAGGAATATCTAGGGGCAAGGTCAGACTTGGACACCTTCCCCACCGAAAATCCTCTGGCTTACTGGGTCTTGAGGATGGATCACTGGCCAGAGCTTGCACAGTATGCAATTGAGCTACTGGCCTGTCCTGCATCCAGCGTTCTTTCGGAACGCACATTCAGTGCTGCTGGAGGATTTGTCACGGATCACAGGGTGCGCCTGTCCACCGACTCGGTTGATCGACTGACTTTCATCAAGATGAACCAGTCTTGGATCACCACCAGCTACCACACACCTGATGCTGATATAACAGACTAATTGATTTTAACATGTCACATCCCTTCAAGACTGATGCTGATGCTGAGTGCCTGTGCTGTTATGTTGACTGGCTATCCTCCTCCTCCGAGTCCTCAATGATACGATTGATGATGATAGCTTGGAAGATCATTTTTGTTTATGGGTGCCGCCACCAGTGGCTAAGGCCCAATTTTTCAGCCCCTGTTTTACAGGGGCGTGTAATTACAATTTTTTTAGCAATAATTTGCCATAGGGCTCATTGCTGTGCTCCAAGTACAGTATCTGTGAGGGGTTGGAGTGTTGTGGCACCAGTGCCTAAGGCCCAATTTTTCATCCCCTGTTTAACAGGGGCGTGTCATTACAATTTTTGAAGCAATACTTTGCAACAGGGCTCATTGCTGTGCTCCAAGTACAGTATCTGTGAGGGGTTGTAGTGTTGTGCCACCAGTGCCTAAGGCCCAATTTTTCAGCCCCTGTTCAACAGGGGCATGCAATTACAATTCTTGATCTAATAATTCACAGCAGGGTCCATTGCTGCACCCACCAAGAGTAACTCTGAGGGCTTACAGTCTTGTGGCAACGCCACCACCACCACCACCACGAAAGGCCCAATTTTTCAGCCCCTGTTCAAAAGGGGCATGTAATTACAATTCTTGATCTAATAATTCACAGCAGGGCCCATTGCTGCACCCACCAAGAGTAACTGTGAGGGCTTACAGTGTTGTGGCACCAGCACCACCATCAAAGCCCCAATTTTTACTACCACTGTTCAACAATTATATGTAATTAAAATTCCTGATATAATAGTTGACAGCAGGGCGTTCCAGCACCAACCAAGAGTAACTGAGTGCTTACAGTGTTGTGCCAACACCAACAACTAAGGGGCCTATTTCTGCAGAGTATATACGGCAGGTCCCTACTTTCAAACATCCAACTTACAAACGACTCCTACTTGCAAACGAAAGAAGACAACAGGAAGTGAGAGGAAATCTACCCCTAGAAAGGAAAATTCTCTCCTGTAAGAATAAATATGGGAGAAAGGGGTCTCATCTGTACTGATGCTTTATCAGCAATCCTTGTTTCAAGAAAAACACCACATTTCAAAAACAGTTGTCATTGGGACGGAAAGTGAGGTGAAATGTTCGGAACAGGGGCACAGACAGCAAAACAAATGTTACAGGGGTGATAACCCTTACCTATGTTTCCCAAAAAGTTTAAAAATAGATTTTTGGGCTGGAGCTACACTTCAACAATGTACCTGTTCAAAATTACAAACAGATTCTACATAAGAACAAACCTACAGTCCCTGTCTTGTATGCACCGCCTGTATACGGCTGTTCAGAGTATATAGGGCCTTTTTTATTTTATGTGCGGGGTTCCCCTTAATATCCATACAAGACCCAAAGGGGCTGGTAATGGGCTGGGGTAGGGGGGGGGGGTCATGGGGTAGCTATGCCATTTTTCTTAAAGAATTTCATCCATATTACCGGGACCAGACATTACATTAAAGCCGCAAGCAGTTTTAAATGGCTTTTTTTTCCTTTAGAAGTGTCATTTTGTGCAGGGACAGTTCTAAACACGGGAAACACGTGGCACTTCACAGGCATACTTTAGACACCCCCCAGGTACGATATTTAAAGGAATATTTGACTTTTTTTTTTCACTTTATGCATCATTAAAATGACTGCTCCCGAAAAACGACCGTTTTTAAAACTTCTTTTTGCATTGATACATGTCCCCTGGTGCACAACCCGGGTTCCCAAACCCTATTTATGACAATAACATGCATAATAGTTGTTATAATTAGCACTTTAGAATTCGAACGTTCGCATCCATTGTATTTAATAGGGTTCTAATGTTCGTTCGAACTTTCGGTCCGTTCGCGGGTTCTGGTGCGAACCGAACCCGGGGGTGTTCGGCTCATCACTAATCATCAGTCACTCCTTCCCTAGACCCACCATGTCCTCCTCCTGAGGAGTCCCCCGAACTGTTTGAGCACAGTGTTGGGTACATGCTCCAGGAGGATGCCCAGCGTTTCGAAGGGTCTGATGATGAAACCCAGCTAGAGGAAGGCAGTAGCGTGAGCGCAGACAGAGGGGATGCTCAAGAAGGACACCAATCTGGCAGTCATGTTCCAGCAGCTGCAGCATACTGCCAGATTGGCTCCAGTGATGAGGAGGGAGGGGATGATGAGGTCACTGACTCCACGTGGGTGCCTAATAGGAGAGAGGAGGAGGAGGAGGATGAGGAGGAGGCACATCTCCAACGAGGCAGGATGCCCTTTGGTGGCCAGCGTAAGGGCAGTACACCGACGGAATCACACCGCAGAGCTCCGCCTGTGCAGGGCGCTGCCTCTGCCCGTCATTCAAAAAGTTCTTTGGTGTGGGCCTTTTTTGAGGCTAGTGCATCAGATCGCACAGCTGCTGTTTGCAACATATGTCTCAAGCGTATATCGCGTGGCCAAAACATCAGCCGCTTGGGTACCACATGCCTGACCAGACATATGTTGACCTGCCATGCAGCTCGTTGGCAAGCCTACCTCAAAGACCCACACCAAAGAACAAAGCGGACCTCTCCTTGCACCGCATCAGCTGGGATCTCCAACCCCACTATAACTTCAGTCCTCTCAGAAACATGCACTGAGAGGAATGAAGGTGTAGAATTAGGTGTGTCACAGCCAAGTACTTGCGGGCACTCTGCTAGCAGTACACCGACGTCCGATTCTAGCAGGCAAATTTCCCTGCCCCAGCTGCTGGACCGTCGAAAGAAGTTCACTCCCAGCCATCCACATGCCCAGCAGTTGAATGCTAGCTTGGCTAAATTGCTAGCGCTTCAACTGCTGCCTTTTCAGTTGGTAGACTCGGCCCCCTTCCGTGAGTTTGTGCAATGTGCGGTTCCTCAGTGGCAGGTTCCCAAACGCCACTTTTTCTCACGGAAGGCTATTCCGGCTCTCTACCGGCATGTGGAAGGCAATGTCTTGGCCTCGCTGGACAGGGCGGTCAGCGGTAAGGTGCATATTACCGCTGACTCATGGTCCAGCAGGCATGGACAGGGACGTTACCTTTCTTTCACGGCCCATTGGGTCACTCTTTTGGCAGCTGGGAAGGATGCAGGACAAGGTGCAGTAGTGTTGGAGGTTGTTCCACCGCCACGCCTCCAAAATGCTACTACTGGTTGTGACACACCTCTCTCCTCCACCCCCTCCTCTTCTTCTTCCTCCATGGCCTCTTCCTGTGCTTTGTCCTCTGAACCAGCGGTGCTCCGTAGCCGTTCAAGGGGCTACGCAAGTACGCAGGCAAAAAGATGCCATGCCGTGCTTGCGCTGGTGTGTTTGGGGGACAGAAGCCACACTGGGGCAGAGGTCCTGTCTGCTCTGCAGGGCCAGGCCGAGAGGTGGTTGACGCCACGCCAGCTTAAGCCAGGAATGGTGGTTTGCGACAATGGCACCAACCTCCTCTCCGCCCTCCGACAGGGACAACTGACCCATGTGCCCTGTGTGGCTCACGTCCTTAACCTGGTGGTGCAGCGGTTCTTGGGCAGGTACCCGGGCTTACAGGATGTCCTGAGGCAGGCCAGGAAAGTCTGTGTGCATTTCCGCAGATCTTATAATGCCAGTGCTCGCCTGGCTGAGCTGCAAAAGGAGTTGAACCTGCCCAAGAACCGCCTTATATGTGACATGCCCACCAGGTGGAACTCAACGTTGGCCATGCTGCAGCGGCTGCACACGCAGCAGAGGGCCATCAATGAGTACCTGTGCGACTACGGCACCAGGACAGGGTCAGGGGAGCTTGGTTTTTTTTCTCCACGCCAGTGGGGCATGATCAGGGATGCATGCACTGTCCTGGCACCATTTGAGGAGGCCACGAGGATGGTGAGCAGTGACAGTGCATGCATCAGTGACACTGTACCTCTTGTCCACCTGTTGGAGCACACGCTGCGTGGAATAATGGACAGGGCACTTGAGGCAGAACAGAGGCAGGAAGAGGAGGACTTCCTTGCCTCTCAAGGCCCCCTTTACCCAGACAGTGTTCCTTCTGTCCCACCCATCGCACAGGAAGAGGAGGAGGAGGAGGAGGAGGAGGATTGTGTCAGCATGGAGGTGGAGGCTGGCACTCAGCATCATCAGCAGCAGTCTTTTAGGGATGATTTACAGTCCCAAGAAACCAGTGGACTTGTACGTGGCTGGGAGGAGGTGGCTGCGGATCATGTCGTCCTTAGTGACCCAGAGGACTCCGGACCGAATGCCTCAGCTAACCTACGCTGCATGGCCTCCCTGATCCTGCAAAGTCTGCGGAAGGATCCTCGTATTCTTCGGATCAAGGAGAGGGACCATTACTGGCTGGCCACTCTCCTTGATCCACGGTACAAGGGTAAGGTTGCGGACCTTATGTTACCGTCGCAGAGGGAGCAGAGGATGAGACAACTCCGGGAGGCCTTGCAGAAAGGTCTGTGCAACGCGTTCCCAGAGACTGGGAGGTTACAAACTCCTGGTCCTGGACAACGAGTTGCTGAGGCTTCGGCCAGTCAAAGAAGGAGCGGTGGGGAAGGTGGCCGTCTGACCGATGCGTTCAGACAATTCTTTAGTCCGCAGCCCCAAAGTATGATCGGTTCCAGCAACCATCGCCAGCGTCTGATAAACATGGTGCAGGAATATCTAGGGGCAAGGTCAGACTTGGACACCTTCCCCACCGAAAATCCTCTGGCTTACTGGGTCTTGAGGATGGATCACTGGCCAGAGCTTGCACAGTATGCAATTGAGCTACTGGCCTGTCCTGCATCCAGCGTTCTTTCGGAACGCACATTCAGTGCTGCTGGAGGATTTGTCACGGATCACAGGGTGCGCCTGTCCACCGACTCGGTTGATCGACTGACTTTCATCAAGATGAACCAGTCTTGGATCACCACCAGCTACCACACACCTGATGCTGATATAACAGACTAATTGATTTTAACATGTCACATCCCTTCAAGACTGATGCTGATGCTGAGTGCCTGTGCTGTTATGTTGACTGGCTATCCTCCTCCTCCGAGTCCTCAATGATACGATTGATGATGATAGCTTGGAAGATCATTTTTGTTTATGGGTGCCGCCACCAGTGGCTAAGGCCCAATTTTTCAGCCCCTGTTTAACAGGGGCGTGTAATTACAATTTTTGAAGCAATACTTTGCAACAGGGCTCATTGCTGTGCTCCAAGTACAGTATCTGTGAGGGGTTGGAGTGTTGTGCCACCAGTGCCTAAGGCCCAATTTTTCAGCCCCTGTTTAACAGGGGCGTGTCATTACAATTTTTGAAGCAATACTTTGCAACAGGGCTCATTGCTGTGCTCCAAGTACAGTATCTGTGAGGGGTTGCAGTGTTGTGCCACCAGTGCCTAAGGCCCAATTTTTCAGCCCCTGTTCAACAGGGGCATGTAATTACAATTCTTGATCTAATAATTCACAGCAGGGCCCATTGCTGCACCCACCAAGAGTAACTCTGAGGGCTTACAGTGTTGTGGCAACGCCACCACCACCACCACCACGAAAGGCCCAATTTTTCAGCCCCTGTTCAAAAGGGGCATGTAATTACAATTCTTGATCTAATAATTCACAGCAGGGCCCATTCCTGCACCCACCAAGAGTAACTCTGAGGGCTTACAGTGTTGTGGCAACACCACCACCACCACCACCACCACGAAAGGCCCAATTTTTCAGCCCCTGTTCAACAGGGGCATGCAATTACAATTCTTGATCTAATAATTCACAGCAGGGCCCATTGCTGCACCCACCAAGAGTAACTGTCAGGGCTTACAGTGTTGTGGCACCAGCACCACCATCAAAGGCTCAATTTTTACTACCACTGTTCAACAATTATATGTAATTACAATTCCTGATATAATAGTTGACAGCAGGGCGTTCCAGCACCAACCAAGAGTAACTGTGAGTGCTTACAGTGTTGTGCCAACACCAACAACTAAGGGGCCTATTTCTGCAGAGTATATACGGCAGGTCCCTACTTTCAAACATCCAACTTACAAACGACTCCTACTTGCAAACGCAAGAAGACAACAGGAAGTGAGAGGAAATCTACCCCTAGGAAGGAAAATTCTCTCCTGTAAGAATTAATATGGGAGAAAGGTGTCTCCTCTGTACTGATGCTTTATCACCAATCCTTGTTTCAAGAAAAACACCACATTTCAAAAACAGTTGTCATTGGGACGGAAAGTGAGGTGAAATGTTCTGAACAGGGGCACAGACAGCAAAACAAATGTTACAGGGGTGATAACCCTTACCTATGTTTTCCAAAAAGTTTAAAAATAGATTTTTGGGCTGGAGCTACACTTAAACAATGTACCTGTTCAAAATTACAAACACATTCTACATAAGAACAAACCTACAGTCCCTGTCTTGTATGCACCGCCTGTATACGGCTGTTCAGAGTATATAGGGCCTTTTTTATTTTGTGTGCGGTGTTCCCCTTAATATCCATACAAGACCCAAAGGGGCTGGTAATGGGCTGGGGTGGGGGGGGGGGGGGGTCATGGGGTAGCTATGCCATTTTTCTTAAAGATTTTCATCCATATTACCGGGACCAGACATTACATTAAAGCCGCAAGCAGTTTTAAATGGCTTTTTTTTCCTTTAGAAGTGTCATTTTGTGCAGGGACAGTTCTAAACACGGGAAACACGTGGCACTTCACAGGCATCCTTTAGACACCCCCCAGGTACGATATTTAAAGGAATATTTGACTTTTTTTTTTCACTTTATGCATCATTAAAATGACTGCTCCCGAAAAACGACCGTTTTTAAAACTTCTTTTTGCATTGATACATGTCCCCTGGTGCAGAACCCGGGTTCCCAAACCCTTTTTAGGACAATAACATGCATAATAGTCGTTATAATTAGCACTTTAGAATTTGAACGTTCGCATCCATTGTATTTAATAGGGTTCTAATGTTCGTACGAACTTTCGGTCCGTTCGCGGGTTCTGGTGCGAACCGAACCCGGGGGTGTTCGGCTCATCACTAGTTGACACTAGACTTCTTAAGCGGGTAGAGTTTGGCAAGCCTATTGCTGAGACTGGTCTTTTCAGGTTTTTGCCATTCATCTTTGATTAGGTCCTCCAGCTCATCGATGAATGGGACGGGTTTCTGGCTCTTTTTTAAGGTTCGGAAAATATTTTTTCGCTTTTTGCGGAGCTTCTTTTTCCTCCTCCCATTCTATTGCTTCCTTCACTGACTTTATGAAGGGATCTATTAGTGCGAAGTCAAATCTGGTAGAGACCTCCAAGTCATCGTTGTCAGATAAGGGGTCTGACTTTTTTGATGTGGAGGCAGTCGCAGATGAAGTGCCTTGTACGGACCTGCTCGTTTATGACTCTGCGATTTGCAGGGATGTATCCCTAGCCGGCTCACTGTTTAGCTCTCTGTCTCTGGTTGCTTCATCTAAGCACGTGTGACAGGCCAGCTTGTCCGGAAGCGCTATGGCACCGCAGACCCAACATGAGTTCCCGGATGGATGGGGACGCTGAGGGGAAGGAGAGCGTCTGTGTGTAGGAGACCTCCTGTGGTAGGAGTGACTGTGTCGTGAGTAAGACTTTGAATGGCTTCTGCGACTTGTGCGGCTTCTCCTATGGCCTAAATGACTTCTGCCACGGTCTGAGTGGCTTTGTCTATGACTTGAGCAGCTTCTTCTAGATGGCTCTCTTCGTCTTGAATCTGATGATCTGGCTGACCTGATAGGGCTGTCCAATTTAGACAGAATTAGTGACAGGCTCTCTTTTTCAATCTTCACTACTTACCAGTCTTCCCCCCCCCCCCTTTTTACCTATTAGGCTGGTGATGGTCTACTGGGGCAGCGACCTCCATGAGAGGTGATGGAGTCCCACCTATAGCAGACAGTGAAGTGAATATGCAGACATAGCAGGAAAAAAAGACATGCCAATATAAGATAAAAATGCAGCCCAAGAGCTCACCTTGTAGCAGAGGAGAGAGAGATAGATTGCAGGCTTGATAACTGGACAGGCAATGCTGGAGCAGTTTTCAGTGCAAAGGGAAGAAACAGAACGCTGTGTGTTTTTAAATCTGCTGCCGTTGCGGCGGTGATGACGACATGCTCGCGCATGTGCAGAAGCGCCGCATGGGGTTCGGCGCCATCTTGGAAGCTGAAATAAGGAAGCCAGCGTAAGGCGCCCGGATGCTCGGCGTCCTGTGTAGGAGAGTCCTGTGGGACTACAGGGATCAGAAAGCCCGGAGATTAAAAAGGGTGTAGGAAAAGAGATGCTGGAGACCGCTGCCATAATAAACCTGTTTAAGGTTTGTACAGAAGTTTGCCACATACCCCTGAGACCATTAGAGTGGAGTTCCTTCCATAAAGCTTGTTTAGAGGCTGCACAGGAAAGGACTTCCACCCACGAGAGGCTTGAACCTGGCTGGGGCGAGAGCGGTAAGGGGTGCTTCATCTTGTCCTTGTCAGGTGAGGAAAAAAATGAGAATACCTGGGCAGGGGGTCCTCTCTGGGCTTAATAGCTAAACTGTCCACAACCCAAAGGTGTATGCTGCCATGATGCGACAGGAAATATGCTTATAAAATAGTTTACCATTTGCCAATAAAAAATATAAAAAAATATGTCCACGGATTTAATTTAAAAACTCTGGTCACCTTACTATTAGGCCACATACTGTATAGTGAATATGTATGTTCGTAGCCTGATTAAAAACTGTCTGATTAATGAATCATTTATAGATGTCAGCTGTTTATCCTGTTTCTGTAAGTAGCAATTAATATTTATATAATTATTGATGATACAATAAAAAAACTAATCTAAAAATAGTGCAGAGCTTTATACTCCATGGGTCTGTCTCCATTGGGTACCCATGATCTTTATTTGGTGGCACTTTTTAACTAACTGTCTCCATTGTGGACTTTTCTTTGTCCTGATCTGTTGCCCCTTTCCAATTCATCCCTTTGGCTTGCAATCAGCATATCAGACTAGAACTTTGTTCCAAGTTTTCTTGGAACTATTACTTAAAGCGGAGCTCCGCCGAAAAAAAAAATATTAAAAGCCAGCAGCTACAAATACTGCAGTTGCTGACTTTTACTATTAGGACACTTACCTGTCCTGGAGTCCAGCGACGTCTGCAGCAGAAGACGAGCAATCGCTCGTCACTCTGCTGCCCCCCCCCCCCGCCATCCTCGGTGAGGGAACCAGCAAGTGAAGCCTTGTGGCTTCACTGCCCGGTTTTCTACGGCGCATGCACGAGTCACGCTGCGCCGTTCTCACTGGTCCCGTTGTGTTCTGGGAGCCGAGTGTTTCCCAGAACACAACGGGTATTCTGCGGGAAGTGACGTACTACCCGCAGAATACCCGCAGAGAGGAATCCCGGAAGTGGGTGCAAATACCTGTCTTAGACAGGTATCTCCACCCCCCTCCCCCCTGAAAGGTGCCAAATGTGAGACCGGAGGGGGGGAGGGTTCCGATGAGCGGAAGTTCCACTTTAGGGTGGAGCTCCACTTTAAATTTTCTCCTTTACTAATCTGAAATAAAATGTTATCAGTTGTTTCATTTCAAAGAACAAAGGGGATATTTGTAGCATAATTGTTTTTATACAGTTAGGGGTTATTGGATTATGGATTTGTATTAACCACATTTAAATGGAATGCATGGTGTTTTGTACATATCCCTATTTTAGTTATGTTCAGGACCAAGGGTCTGTTCACACTGGCCCACACAGTTTAGTCCACACTGTGCCTCCATTTTACATGATGTTCATAAAATCCAGGCTGCTTTGTAAAGCCCCATCATATAATTTGGACTTCTTTTTTTTCCCCATTAATTTAAATTAATGGGAATTAACTCATGTCAGAGCTTTGAGTCCCTGATGCACTCTAATCAATAAAGACATAGTCCATCCTTCATACCATGATGCATTTTACACCCATATTTAAGGTGTAACATGAAACATGGTCACATTCCCCACCCCCCCCCCCAGCCTCAAACTACCCCTCACACCCACGCTTACCTTACCGCGGGATGTTTCTCCCTGTAGAATTGCTCCACCCACACATCCGTATCATACATTCATGGGGATCTGTGAATTGAAAGACTACAAGTCCCATCTGTCACCATGGCAGAGGGACCCACAGATTGTGCCCCAAACCTTGTAGTTAATTGTTTACTTCCTCTAACCTTATAACTGGATGCTGGGAGTAGACAATGCATGATCCTGTGCATTGCACCCACGATGCACTGATATGCGTTTGCAATGCTCTGAAGACCTGAATGAAATTTAATATTTTTTTTTTCAAAAGGTGGACTATGCCTTTTATAGTGCAGTACTGTGCTTTCTAATTATGCTTAAAAGAAAAAAACAGCAGTATGGCTGCAGGCAGGTTATATAAATGGGCCCCTTAGTTATTAACATAGCAAGTGAGGGCTAAAGTGAACCATTTGTGTCAATACACGTATTGTACACTAGATACCATGGGCTTATCAGTAAGAATGATTTTTAAAAAGTTAATGGAAAGTGTGGGTTTTTTGTATGTAGTACATTTAAAAACGAATGGGACTTTTCAGGCACTATTCACAACAAAATATTTTAAACAAATTTTTTAAAAATTTTACATCAGGTTAGAACAAGTGTCTTTTAATTGTTCATAGATGTGGAAAACATCATTATATTGTATATTTTGTTTGTAGAACACGTGTTATTCCAGCCCCTGATTAAAATTCCTTGAAACGTGTCGGTCTTGTCTAACATGGGCAGTTATTGCATCAAAACATGGATATACCAACAGCAATGTGGACTATGAAGAATGTATACACATTTAGAGATCATGGGCAATACTGCGTTAGACATGTTTTTTTATATGAACATTGTTTTAATCCGATGTACAAGTAAAAAATATTTTGTTTATATTCTTTGAATAAAGTTTGGATGTTTGAAATGAACATAGTTTCACTTCATTTTACTTCATCATGAGTAAACCACTCCCGGGACATGCTGCTTTACAGGAAATCTGTACTGAGAGGAAATATGTATTGCAACAAAAGGTATTCCGCCAAGGACTTCAAAAAGTGCTTCATATAAAAATAACTTTTTATTTCGTCATCAAAAAAAGCAGTAAACAGCATAAAACATCTGATAAATGTGGCGACTTTCGAGCCCACGCTAGTTCTTTTATTTTTGGTCTTTTATTCTGTTTGCTGCTATTGTGATACAATGAAAAAGCGTTATTTTTATACAAAGCAGTTTTTGAAGTCTTTGATGCTGGACACCTTTTGTTGCAGGGTGCACACTTTATGAGACTTTTTGGTGTGCACCCTGCAATTCTGGAAATATACAGTATGGGCAGCTTTTATAATGATCCAGTGGTTTGGATATATTTTAATGTGTATTTAAAAACAAATGTGCTTTAATAGTTTTGGATAGAGTTGGGAATAATAAAAAAACCCTGTCAGTTTTTTTTTTAGACTGTGTCCCATTGGGAAGTTTTCCTTTCACTTCCTGTCCTATAGACACAATTGAGAACTGAGAGGAAATCTCCTCAGTGTAAAGGTAAATTCCCTTTTTAACTGTTTTAATCAAAGCCAATGCATCCATTGGAAGATTTGCCTGCTGTTATGGTGATAATTCAAAACTTTGGATTTCACTTTCTATACTTGTGACAGTGGTCAGCAAGAACAATAGAAAGGGCGAATCTCCCAATGGTGGTCAGCAATAGCAGCCTACATATGTCTCTCAGTACAGATTCTGCTTTCAGTTTACTGGTCGCTATTTCTAAAGTTCATATTAAAAAAAAAAAAAAACACAAATAAATGCCAGTGTGTAGCGCTCCGTTGCAGTGGGTTGTTAAAGGGGTTGTAAAGGTTTGTTTTTTATTTTCTAAATAGGTTCCTTTTAAGATAGTGCATTGTTAGTTCACTTACCTTTTCCTTTGATTTCCCTTCTCAATGTTTTTTTCATTGTCTGAATTTCTTACTTCTTGTTTCTC